>JASSUY010026902.1:0-25564 GCA_032466535.1 Forpus xanthops | reverse complement strand
GGGAAGGGAAGGGAAGGGAAGGGAAGGGAAGGGAAGGGAAAGGAACTTTTCCTTACTACCCTTTAAGAAATACAGCTTTCTTTGAAAGGAGATTTTTGATTTTACTAACCCTCTTCTTGATACACCTTCCTGATAGTATGACTAATGGTTTCATCAGCCCAAATAAACCATATTTTCTTTTTATTGTGCTCTAAAACCATTTCCTCTCCAGACTGCATTTAAATTGTTCAATATGTGGTCATCTGGCCTACTTTCACCTTGTGTTTGTTTCCTGTAGTGGAAGGCTATATGCATACATGCATATAGTCCCTTCTTCACTGAGGGATTTTAATACCTGTTTGCAGCAGTGTTAAGGGTAGTTATCAAATTATTTACTCACAGATTCATCCCATTCTCTTCAGGCTATTACACCTCTGACAACCAAAGCAGCTGTATATCCCTCTCTGCTTTTTCTCTGTGGAAAAGCTGCACAGCTTGGCCAGAGCAAATCCTTCCACAGTGTTTTTGTTTCACATGAAAAGGAGTGATTTTGGTTACAGACAGCTGGACAATTCCTGTGCCCTACATACAACAGTGGGTCCGTGGTGACAACCTTTGGTAGTGTTTGTATCCACACAAGGTACCCACTTGCTACAGGTACAAATGTGCTATCAGGCCACTGCTGCAGGAGAGCTGACACACTGCCAGTCCACCCTGTGTCACCTCTCTGTAGCATGTTCATCTCTCTCTTCCTTTCACTAGGTTAGCTTAAATAGCATAAGCTGTGGGAAGCAGCTTCCCCAGTTCGAACAAGGAAACTGGAGAACCTGATTTATAGAGGCAGAGCTGCTTGACTGTGTTTCCGGAGCACACCCATATTTCAGTGGATATAATTAGTGATTTGCGCATAGATTTGGCTGAAATCATGCCTATTTAGGTTTAGGTCAGATATTCACTATCAAGAATAGGAGTGATTTAAATAAATACAAGACTCTCTGTAGGGGAGAGTGCAGCAGGGTAACTAAATCAGACCCAAATCACACCTGGAAGCATATCATTTTAATCTATTCCATAGTTTAACTGAGTGAAACTGAGTTGTAAAGCTGACACTGGGCTGTGATACTAAAAATACTGTTTGCTTTTAAGTTTGCTACTTCCATTTTCTTGCCTTCCGATTTGTTTCTTCCACCTTCCTATTTTTTCCATCCTTTGCTGCATTTTCTCTTCAGTGGCTCACTGATGGGAGAAGTACTGTGCCAATTATCTAATAAAATTCTGGCAGCAGTTCAATCACACTCAAAATGTATGACATTTAAAGAAAAAAATCTAAATTATGATTGAAAAGTCAGGAATCTGGTTATCCCCATAGCGATAAAATAGCAGACTTCCTTTTGTTAACACTCTCGTCTTCAGAAGGGAGTGGGAAAGGACACAAAGGTGATTTTCATAAATGCAATTATCCAAATATATTTATAAAAGACAGATCTTTTTTTCCCCACCACCCACCTCCTGTAAGACAACATAGCTTGAGCTCAGCTTGTCAGTACCCACAGGATCACTGCTGACAGTGCAGATAACAGCCATGGAGCCCAAAACTGTTTTAGAGTTCTGCTCAAAACCCTAAAATCACTGGTATAACTCATTACTAGGTACCTGACATACGGTGGTGAATGGGAGACAACCCAAAGTTTCCAGGGAGCTGAGTCCGTGCTGTGATGGGCACCAGGGGGAAGGTGGGGTTTGCTCCAAAAAAGCATTGTGCCCTCAAGTGTTCAATCACAGATTGTTATTTGTACTTATGTAATACTTCAAGTGCTAATACTGCTTAAAGAGACCCAAAGGGTTTGTCAGAATGGTGCAACTACCTGTCACTACAGCTTCATGATGATAAAGAGGTCTTCTTCTGGCCCTGTCTATCTCTGGGTGGCCCTGAGTGCAGTACTGCCCAAAAGAGCCCTGCTTGTGGCCAACCAGGGGAGAACAAACCCTTCTCCAGCCCTTAGAAACCCTGACTCCACCACACCTGGCAAAACACACTGCCTCAGACAACAAGCAGGGAGTTTCATAGTGAACAGGGATACAAGTGATGCTCTTGAATGCTGAAAGTCCAGCAGGTAGAGAGAAGAGGCTCTCCCCTTTGCTCACAGCACAGCCTAGCACGGGGACTGATGGCAGCTTCTCTGCAAAGTGTAAAACTGTTCAGAAAATGTCAGAAAAAGACAGCTCAGTGACCATATTTTTCAGTCCTGAGTGGCAAGTGAAAAGAAACATTAATTGTCTGTTTATGTCATCTCCTCCCACAGCTGACTGATGCAGAATACAGTTTAAGGTGGCATTAAAATTGTAAGGTGGGTGTTATAATTTGCCTCAAATACTTCAGCGGTTTTTAGATTTTGTTCCAGAAATTACCTAAAGATTGTCATTCTACCAATACCGTTGTAAGTCACCTACATCCTCTGCCATTCAATATGGGAGGGTACAGCCCCGTGATTTACACAGTGTTTCCAGCAATGACAGTCTCTTAGTACACGATGTTCATTATTTTGCATAAAAAGCATATCAGAGGAGGGTGAGTACCAGTCTGGTATTCAGCAAGCCTTAGAGCCAAATTCTGCCCTGGACTCATCAACACCTCTCATATCCAACCCTCTTTCACTGCCATGGGAGCTGTGCATAGACAGCAGTATTCAGACTGTATGTGCTGGGGCCCACCATAACGTTGTAGAAGTGGATATCAGATCCTTATTTAAAAACACAGGAACTTGCTTGATACTCCTTAAGTAGACATGTTTCTTGCCTTCTTTAACCTGATTAGTGGAAACTTGGCATCTTGCTGCTTTTTTTTTCTTGCATTGCTAATGGGTTTTGTGCAGCCTCAAAACAGTTCTCCCAGGCCTGAGCATGGATGTGCCTCCTCCTGCACCACTGAGATGCTCTGGGTGAGTGCCCCAAACCTGCTGATGCCACAGTAAGTGCAGGAGGGTATAGAAGAGCAGCTTGCAGCCAACCAAATGCAGGAGTGATCTTTTCCCATTCATGAATCACCACTCCTACCTGTGCCAGCACGAAGGGAACAGCTGCAGCCACAAATCAGGCAACTTAATAGGTCATTGTACTCTCCAAGTATTTCCCTTAGAGCTTTTTTCTAAACAATACAGAAGAAATGTCTGATCACATTTTCTTCATTAAGAGGCATAAATGAAATGAGTAAATCTGCCAAAATATGCCATCCACTCACTGAGCAGCAAGGTGTAACATTCAGATCCTGTTAACATCATTTACAGTAATGTCACTTCCAAAAACGCTCAGGTTTGTGAACAGACTGTATTTTATTTTTTTCCAGGCAGGCAGCTGATCCTACTTCATGCAAGCATAAAGACAATTAGGTCTAATTATCTCAGTGGCAGTAGATGCACCCTACTGTACCCAGATAAGGGGTTAGTGTTCCCCTGAGCATCACCTGATGCTGCCCAGTGCAGCCCTGACTGGTGATGCTGTGCCAGGTGAGCCGGCACTGATGGGCTGCATCTATTATACTCACCCTGAAGTTGTGTGAAATGTACTTGTGCATCCCTACTAGGCTGCCTTTCACCATTTCACTGCTGCAATGGGAGCAGAGCTGGCTTTGATGGTTTCCTGGCAAAGGAGTCACAGGTCTGTGGTCTCTCTTCAAACAATTCCCACCCCAGGAAATGCCTCACTGTCCCCCTCTTCCTCCAAAATCCGCCTCCTTCTGCAGTCCCTGAGGGGTCAGGGCAAGTAGGAATTGAGGAGTGAAACAGTAATTTCCACTCCTCTCCACACATACTCTTCTCTGCCCGCTTGTGCTTGGTACTGAGGACTCCACAAGGCAGTGAAGCTGTTGCCTCCACTTGAGCATGGAACAGTTTTAGGGCTCTGAGAAGAGCAGGTGCAGCCTTTTATTAAAGCAGAAAAGGAGTGAGCATAGGGCCATCCCTGGTAAAAATGTGAAAGGAGAAAGCATCAATGCCTAAGTGAAATTCAAGTCCATAACTTCCAAGACTGGAATCCTAAGAGGCTCTTCCCAAGAAAATTTAAATCTACTACACATCCTGGGGAGGGTTTTTTAAATACAACTCTCAGGTATCCTGTTATTGAAGCCTTTAGTTCTCAAGGAACATCTCCGCAGCACGAAGCGCAGTTTCATACCCATTAGGATCCAGCGGAATGCTGAATATTTGAGGTCACATAAAATTATTATGAAGTGGCTTTTATGTGCTATTACAGCTGGTTTTTTGGAAGCATCTCTTCATCATGGAAATGTTCCCAATGCCATTTATGTTACAGCCCTGTGAAAGGTCAGATCTATGCTTTATATTCTTTTCCTGAGCTGTACTTTTCAAACCAATACTTATTAGAGCAGAGACGGGAAGAAAGCAGGGCTGTTTACACAGGCCATACACATTATTAATGAAACTGTTTACCTAGACAGAGATAGGAATTGCCACAACAAGGGTTACAAAGGGTCAGTTGAATTTAGTGCTATGTCTCTAATAGCAGGCTATGATAGATGGACTAAGAAAGAGGCATAAAACTCCTGAGGTGTGCCAATATGTTTTGCTCTACCTGATTCACTGAATGATCCCACTGGGTTATTATTCTTTATTTTACTGTACAAAATTATTTTAGTAAGCAGACAGTAACATAAAAAAGGCAAAACCCCCATTATTTCACATAACATCTTCTTGGAATAAAAAACAGCCACATAAGATCCACAGAAGAAAGAAATGCTCTTTTTAGAGTGCACATACTGATTATCTGAGCTGCTGTGGCTTATGTTTATGTGCTTTTCATTACAGCTTTTCTGACGATGTTTGCTTCCACACTGTAGGCAAGGATAGTCCAGAAAGCCAAGGAGCAAAGGTGTGAGAACAGGAGTTGGAATAACCATTGCTGAGAAACCATAGGGATTCAGCAGCAGGCCTAGTTTGGACACTGAATGTCCAAGCTTGGCCAGCTGAGCTGTTTTGGTGAGATGAGAGCTATGTACAGCTACCTTTCATAAGCCAGCATGGATCTGACAGAGAAACGCTACTGAGCCCTTTCTTTACAACTGACCAAAAGAGTACACAGGGGAGGGGGAAGAAAGCGCAATAGAAACATCTGTCTTCCAGCTGAGCACCCCAAAATCATGAGTCAGCTCCCTTTTCTCTCTTTCCACACACACTATATAGAATCAAAACCCAGCATATTTTAGCAAGTAGTAGGCCTGGTCTTTTTACAAGTTTTCCATCTAGGTGTGCATTTCACAGTTCCCTTCACATGCAGCTAGAAATATCCTTGCTGAGAAAGGCAGATGGAATGTCTAATTGACTACTGATATTCTTCTATTACTACGATTTTCATAAATACACATGACTGTAGATGCTGGTGCTACCCCAGCACTGATGGCCTGACTGAAGCTCGCAGGCGAGGAAGAAGATGGGAGGAAAAGGGCAAGAAAGCTAATACATGTTTCTGTCTGTCAGACCTGCCAATTTCTTGGTGGCCACTTGAGGATGAGCCCCCAATTTATGTTTAGTCTTGTTTCATCTTCGATATTTGCTTTCTCTTTCAGCGAAACATCTCCCCTTTGAGTTTACATAGGCAAAAAGACGTGAGGTGCCCAAAAGTCACAGGACAAAATGGTTTCTTAGAATAACTTTTTGCTCCTCTGTGAGCTCCAGCAGGGTTTTGCTAACAAGGTTTCCATGGCCAGCACAGCTGCTGGTCAGAGGTGTGTTGTGTGCTGTAATAAAGCTCGGAGGACTTTTGCCAGCCTTCGCCGCAGTCTCCACTCTGAATTGCAAAGACCTCCTAGCAACCTGTGTTAAAAAAGATTTTTTATGCACCTTTCCAGTGCCAGCTGCCTGGAATGTGTAATTTCCACAGGGAGACAAACACAAAATCTTGCTAAGACAATAAGGCAGCCACCTTGTGTTGATCCAGTACAACAAGGAGCTGATTCTTTGCTACATCTGGTCTTGGGCCCCCAACACAAGAAGGCCATGGACCTGCTTGTGTGAGTCTATAGGAGGTCCATGAAGATGCTTAGAGGACTGGAGCACCTCTGCTATGGAGACAGGCTGAGAGAGTTGGGTTTGTTCAACTTGGAAAACAGAAGGTCTCAGAGGAGACCTAAGAGCAGCTTCCAGTTCCTATAGGCAGCCTACAAGAAATCTGGAGAGGGACTTTTTACAAGGGAAATAGGGATAGGACAAGTGGGAAAGGCTTTAAACTGATAGAGAGAAGATTAGATATTAGGAACAAATTCATCACTATGAAAGTGGTGAGATACTGTCACAGGGTGCCGAGAAGCTGTGGCTGCCCCATCCCTGGCAGTGCTCAAGACCAGGTTGGACAGGGCTTGGAGCAACCTGCTCTAGAGGAAGGAGTCCCTGCCCCTGGCAGGGGGTTGGAACTGGATGAGCTCTCCAGCCCTTCCAGCTCAAACCATTTTTTGATTCTATGATGGAGTGTCACCATTCAGTGTTCACCTTATAAACCACTTCCAACCATAGTGAAAAAGGGCAAACACATGTCCTTAATTACTTCTTGATATAGCACACAGATCTCCATTTAACCATGATCTATGGTAAAATCCCCTACAACCACTTAAAAAAAAAAAAAATCCCATCAGTCATTCATTTTTGACATTTCAAAGTGACAATTTTTCCATCTGATTTAGCTTTGCCTCACATTATAGAATTAGACCAATGAATTACACTGCAGGTTTGTCAGGGAGATGTCTGAGCAGATTTCTCAAAGGAGAGGAAAAACTTAGGGGGTCACAGTACCAGGGAAAAGCTTACCTTGCTGCATTGTATGAGGAGTAACATACTGCAAGTTTATAGAAGATGACTTCAGCATAAAACCCGTGTGGCTGGCAAAATCATATGATCATCCCTTCTTACTTCTAAGTAACATTAAACAGATAACAAAAGTGCATTAGAAATGCATATTTTCTGTGTAAAATCTGTTTTCTTTGTTAGCCACTATGTGATAATGAACAGGGAAGGCAAACTACCGGGTAGATGTAATGCCTGTAAGCCAGCCTCACTCAGATAATAGCTATCCAGCTGGTGAAGAAATAAGAAACATCAATCTAAGGCACTTTAACTACATTTTAAAACAAATATACCTGTAGACCCTCAGGTACACTTCAAGAGGAAGAGCCTGTATTTTTGCATGTTTGATTGTTCAGCAGTAGGGTAGCAGATGTTTCTCTGTGTGACTTGGTCTGGGGACAGTCAATGCTCCTTTGAAAACCTAAGAAGTTTGGGTAGGTTCCCTATCAAATGATAAAAAGGAGTTAAAAGTCTAAGGAAATAACGAGAGTGATATGGACAGAAGCTGCATTAACTGAATGCCTGGAGTAACATCTGGCCAGGAAGAAACATGCTGAAGAAAATGAAACATGCACATTATCTCAGTCCCTTTCCTTGTCAGAACATAAAGCTGAGCCTCTTTTTTTGTTGCAGGTGATTTTCAGGGGGATTGGGTATGTTTTATTTTTAAAGAAGCTGGTAAATCAGAACTGATAACTGAAAAATGATTTCTTCCCACTTAAATGCAACTCATTATTAATACCTAGGTCTGACTCACGGTATGGGAAATGAATTTTAGTCCTTTCAGTGTAGGTACTGTGACAGTCACCACGAGTGCTGAAGCAGAGACATTGTGACGTGTGCTGAGCTGCACCAGGCCTGGGTACCACCATTGGCCACTGGAGAAATGTAAAACGTACTGCTGGCTTAGGAAGATAAGGCAGCCAATTTAACATGCGTTTTTAAGCAATTCTAAATGCATTTCATCTTTTGAAAGCAGATACAAGTTAAGGCCCTGGTGCTGCAACACAAAACTTCACATCAAAAGTCAGTAATTTTCTGCCGTTTTCTGACAGTTGATTTGAAAGCAGCAAACAACAACGTCAAAGTAAAAAGGTTTCAATTATGAACGCATCAAAAACAGGTTAATGTTTTTGATTAATCTGATTAACTCTTCCTGTTTAGAAAAAGCTAGCTTCACCAAAAAGTGTCCAAGCCTTTGGACTATTTATATTCAATTAATAAAGTTTATTTCTGGTTTAGATGACTTAATTGGAATCTACCTCCAAGTTTTATAATGCAGTGAAACAAGTACTGGAGCAATTGTTAAGAAGAAAAAGTAAAATCTGTATAAATCTGTGCCATGCCTGATGGAACAGGATTTGTAAAAGGGTGTGTTGAAAGACAGTGGCTCCAGCTGATTTCAGTGAGGAAGAGCTGAATCACAGTAATGGCCAGAAACGTGGTGGAGTGAATGAACAGATAAATTCAAGAAAATTATCTCTGGCTATGAAAATAATTTGCATCAGAAATGCAGAATAACATCAAATTGCAGTCCTTCTTTTCTTCCATATAAAAGAAACCCAACCAATAACAGAAACTAGAAAGGAGATCTATAAAGGGAAAGATGCTTAAAGACGGGACAGAAAATTTTGCAAAGACAAATATGAAAGATCTCTCAAAGAGCCAGTCCCCTACTTAGCACAGAATCTCCTAAAGTCCGTTCTTAATTGATACAAACTTATTTCATTGACAAAGAACTGCTAAAGCCATATTCAGTATTAGTCACCATTATATGTATCTGCAAGAACATCTCGCAGCTCTCTCCATCCATCCCACTTTCTCGAAAGTGGGATCCCTCCAGCCGTATTTCCAAAGGTCCTTAGACCCTTTGAGACCCACACCTGGAAGGCACTGTGTTGCCAGCATCAACAGCCCATGGACCAGGACCCTCTGTCTAGTGCATGGGAAAGGAAAGAAAGAAGTCTGAAATCTGAGCTCACCACTAGTCTCTGTGTGACATTCTGTAACATAGATCCTAAATCCACAAAGCTTATTGTGAATTTAGGTGCAATCCTATGTCTCAAAGTGGACCACGGACTTTTCCCAAGCATTTAAAGCAGTCATTGATCATGACAAATTAGACAACACATGTGAAAAAAATCCAGTGCTCCTCTATCTGCGTAAGTAGTCATGTAAGTGGTTTTGACTGTCTGGCCCAGGTTCTCTTGTAGTAATTCAGGAGTTTTGCTGTTCTTGTCCCCATTACCTGACCTGATTGCTGGCCCCATATAGGGCTCCAAGTGGGGATGCCACCTATGAACCTTGCTTTTTCCCCTTCACCAAAGAGCCCTTGTGAAGAGCATTTCATGCGGACAGAAAAGCATCAAACAAATCAAGGATAAGAAGTAAGTCTGCCATCACACACTCCAGACTAACCAGTCTAAAATGCAGGTCCAACCCTGCCTAAACCCAAACTCTAAAAATAGTCCTAGACCTAAACATCTACCACTAAGAAATCTCTAAACTGCACAGAAGCTATCTCCAGCCAGTTTCTCCAACTCAGAGTATACCCAGTTACCACTGCAGTCTGATAGTGGTACTCTTTGTAATCAGTATTGACAGCCTGGCTCCAGGCTGAGGTTGAAGTGATGGGAGGGCTCATCTTTTACCTCCAGGACTGGATTGCCTCAGGTTATGTTTAAAATCTTGAATTTTGGCTGAGTTTAGTGGGAATTCACAGTCTACAGCAAGCACAAGACTGAAGCTGGGTGTCTGTCACAGGTGGGATCTTCTTGTAGGCCCAGACTAAATATAGCTTGGAAGTTCTCTGGGCCTGGCAAAGACCTGGTCATTAAAGAAAAGCAAATAAATTAGACAAGAGAGAGCTTAGCAGACGCACATATTAACCGGAAACAAGATAACATTGTACTATCCATTTTATAGCTCAGTCTTAATTACTGTAATCAGAGAGACTGTAAGGACAAGCCCGCAAGTGCAGTAGGACCATTATAACTTACTTACCATGTTTATCTATGAGTCCAAGTTTCTCCCCTTTTCTAGTCTAGGCTTGCATTTTTATTATGGTCTTACAGCCTGGAGCACAAAGAGCCCCATATCTGGAACCTCCAGGTGCTGCTGTAATACAGATTAACAAATGACTGATAATGATACAGCCAGATAAATAAAATACACTTAGCTGATAAGAATTACTGCGTTAGGTAGGCAATTTCCTCGCAGCAGCAATTTCTCACTTAGGGTACTAACCCACCAAAACAGAGCTAGAAGGGGGATTTTAATTTTCATTACTGTGTGTGTTAAATTACTCATTGATATTTTTAAAAGGAAAACTTTATTAAATGTTTAAATTAAACAACCAGCTCTGACATCATTTCAAATTCTGATGTGATAATCCAGACTTTAAACTACTGAGTGGAAGCTAGACACTGATTTATAACCCTGGGGCTCTTGAGAAGTAAGTTATCCTTAAGTGAGAGATTTTGCATTTGCTTTTCTGACTTCACTGAAATCTTTGGTTAGAATCCACCTCTTTGGTTCACATACAAGACATCCCAGGTACTGTATAGCCACCATAGCTCTGGTTTGCTTTTGGTTTTTGAGATCTATCTGGTTTAAATAGCAATATGGAGATTGATACAAACCACTCACTTTTTGCCAAATTGATTCTCTTTTAAGGGCTACACTTTCACACCCATGAAAGATGTTTCTCGGGGCTGTGTATTTACAATGGGGGTAGTTGTAGGGGAAGCTTTACCTTTTCTTATTCCTAGACGTACACTGTGCAGACTCATTAACAGTTACTCTGTGAAACAGCTGAGTAGTGCAGGGTGGGGAGGAAGATAGTGGCATCTTTTCCTTTCAGTTAACACCTAGAGAAGAATATTCTGGACTGAACCTTGAAAGCAATTAAAACCTGTAATGCTTTTGATTTCAAGAGAAAACACAAGTTAATGAAAGAAAAGGTGTTCTAGGAAATACTTCCTAATACAATTTTTCCTAATACTTGAAAAAAGAAGGGGCCTTCCTGAAAGGAATTTATTCTTACCAGGGTTTTGTTGTGGTTTTTTAACCTGAAGAGTTTTGGGGGAAAAAGTGAGCGGGTGTTATAAAGCATCTGCACAAAGGAAAATGAAGAGCACCCACATCTTATAATAGTTCAGCTTGGAAATGCAAAGGAGGCATGTTCTCCTCTCAAATTTTGCATTACAAAGCCATAGCTGCTCATTCCTGGTATTCTGCTCTTTCTCTTCTTCTGACTTCAGAAATATTCCTAGGGAAAATTCACAAGACAAATAGAGTCTCTGACACAACAAATTCTGGCCTATCTTCTGCTGGATTTTGCTTTAAAGTGTTTGTTGACTTTCCATGGCTAATGGTTACCTGCCGGTGACACAAGCACTGGGGCTCTGTAGTGGGTCCCCTGCTTCCTTCCTCATACCCACGATGAAGAGCAGCTGCCTGGCTGGGGCAACCAGTGCTGCAGTCTCCAGTGTCTGATCTGGGCTGGGGCATCTATCAAGATCACTAGCACATACTCTCCAGTTCTGTACCACCAGCACCTCCCTGCTTCCCTGTGTCTTCTGGCAGGCAATGGTGGAGGTCGCACTGGGGATGTCTTCTGTTTCCCGATCAGTCATAGTCACAATCACAGAATGGTTTGGGTTGGAATGCACCTTAAAGATCATCTGGTTACAGCCCCCCCACCAAGAGCAGAGACAGCACTATCCCCTGTGTTCAAAATGGTCCAGCAGGACAAAGCTGCTCTGCCTTGCAGAAGGCAGTCCGTGCCTTCTTCTTGCTACCAGGGCAGCATTTCCACCTCTCAAATGACAAGTGAGGAAAATTCAGCTTGATAGGTGGCTCTTTCCCTTCACCAGAGAAGGGAGGCAGCAGTGGGACAGCAGGAGGGCAGGGGGCAACCAGGCCACCCAATTGGGTCAAACCCCAGTCACAGGGACAACGTTTCAGTCCATGGGTAGAGAGAAGTGAAAAAACCATCAGAATTTGTGCCTTTGGCACAGAAGACTTTGAGAGCTGAAAGCGTTACAATGGATGAGATTTTTAGGGGTAGAGAGAGAAAAGGATAAAGAGAATTTAATCTCCGAGAAGTGAAGATACATGGGATCATCTAGATCCCCTCTTTATTTGAATCAAAGTTGGGCATAACTGTGATGTAAATTACACAAATTGCCAAAGGTAAAAGTGGACTCTCTTAGGTGTTTTACTCCTATCTATGTACATTCCTTATGATTTCAAACCTGCGATAAATAAAGCAGAACACTATCACCTACTTTTATGGTTCTTGCGTTTGTTTTTTTCCGGCCATTTCTTCATAGTCTGACAAAACCTTCAGCCTTTGTTCTGTTTCTCATGGTTAGAGAGAAAAAGACAAAGAGATTAACTCTAAAGTCAAAATGCAGAAGCTACACTAAACAAATCCAGCATTTATCTTCCTTTCACAGCTCATTTTAGTATATCCTGCAGTATGGAGAGCTAATCCACTATTTTCAATGTTCTGGCCTGTCAAGATTGTTATATGAAGTACACAAGGAAGCACTGGACTTTTACAGCAATACTGTATCTGCCCCAGTGAACACAGGAAGATTTTAGACAGAAAATCATAGCACATTGTGGGTAGATAAACACTGTGTGAGTGCTTTGCCTTCCTTCTGGTTTTGACAGCTCATGAGATGATAAACCTGACATTTTTTAGATTTTTCTAGCTTTTCTATACAGATGGGTGTTTCCGAAGTTCAAGAAAACTCAGGTAATTGAGTGGAAGAGCTCAGCACAAGCAATTAGCATTCACTGATGCTCCTTTAACTCACACTTTCTCCACTGAGATTTGTAAGGATAGTGCTAAGCAACGTGAGTTTATCTACTGGTTTTACCATTTACATGGTCATTAATATATAGATTCTAGGAATTACCAGGAGTTGGAGATATTGTATAGCAGACACCTCACTAATTTCTAGTGTTCATTTTAATAATTATTCAAAGCAGAACATTATGGGGATGCTAACCCAGCAGGTCCTGCCCTGCAGTTGATGGGCACCTGCTAACCCCAGCAACCTGGGACCATCCTGGAGTTCGTCTGAGCGTTATCACTTACTGTCTTGGGTTGCCATGGTTTATACCACTGCTGAGAGCAAAATTTGCCCATTCCAATAACACCCATGTGTTTTATGAAAAACAATAATATGTTATGCTTTACTGAAAACAGCGTGGCCACAAAAGCTGCCCAGTCCTGGTAATGCTTTGTGAATGCACTCAGTGTGCACTTATAGAAATCTGGAACTTACTTGTGCTGACACATCTCTCCTGGGGGTAACAAACATGAGGGAACTTTTGAAAAGTGGGAAGATGTAAATACATTAAACCTTCGTGCTGATTCTTTTCCAGTTTGGAACTTTGTAATGTGCTTTATTATGCAGTGTTTAGTCACAGTGTCTAAATAAAAGAAGTTGTACCAGAAACCGAGGATCAACATTTGTGTCATACCCAGTGTGGATCCTGAATATTCTGCAAGATACATATCTCCAAATTAAACCCACTTAAGAACAAGGGTAACGAGCTGCCATTATATTATGTTACTTTGAATAAGAACTCTGAGAGTGTTTGTCCCTCATTATACATACAATGAAAAAAAAAGAAAAGGAAAACTTGAAGACAGTTCCCTAATCCCTGATCCAAGCACCTTCCCATGGTTGAAACAGAAACCACAGATGGCTCCAAACTAGAGCGGCTCAGATAGATTGCAGGTACCCAAAGAGTTGTGATTTATCAGTGTGCTCCTTTACAAGGTCTTTGGCAGTGCTAGACATATTTTTGCTGGCACAAATAGTTGTAGATTTGTCTTGGTTTATGAATTACTTTAAGATATTTTCTACTGCTTTGCAAATTGCCAAAACAAAGATGTTACATCTGTTTCGTTTAAAATTCATAATTCAGGCTTACAGCCAAGCTTCAAACCAGTTTTGAGGAGTTAGCAGAATTAGGCAGTGAATTATTCCTTTGTAATTTGAAAATGGTATTAATCTTAATTCATTTGTCAATGTTAGTACTGAGTTTTTAGTCTGGTCATTCTGAAAAATCGCCTTTCAGAACACTATTTTCCTAGATTATGTAGCCTATGATAAATTATTTCTAACAGATTTTCATAAATCAAGCAGCTGAGCTGAGTTTGAGGCCACAATAAATGAAGTCTTTATCTTTCTTTGCGCACTAATTACTATAATAACTGTGACACTATTGTTGTCTGTAATACATTATACTGCAGGGTGATAATAATTCAGTTTTAATCATTTAAAACAACTCTTTGCTACACCAATGACACAGTTGACTGTTTTCATTTAGGATGTTATATTTTGGAATGCACAATAATTTATTTAAATAAAGGTATATACAAATATGATGAAGGAAAAACTCTACAGAATTCAGTACAATGGTTGCATGCACTGGGAATGATGCTATGATTTGCTTCATAGGTGTGCTGTATGAAGTGAAAACTAGGAAAAGTTTTGACGGAGTGCTGAAAATCCCATCACCACATCGAAGGGTCTTCAAACCTGCAATACACGTTGGGAATAAAAAACCTCATTAAACACATTTTAAAGCCCCTTCTGAAAAATCCTTTTAGAACTATGTAAAATTTTAATGTTAATAATAGCAGCAATAAGGAATACATATGTATATTTGCAGTCGTAGATTGTGTATGCAATTCCCATCAAAGCAGACGCATTGTGGGTGGCCAGAAGTCTATATTTTGGTACCAGAACTTGCTCCTCCATACTGCTGCTTGGTGCCATATTTTATACCACTGAGATTCACTGCAAAGCTGCTTTATGCCATCAAGTAGCACTTACTGAGATTCAGCTGGAAAACTATGATATGCTGTAATACAAACATTTTTTGAAGATGTGTTTTTCACTCTGGCTCAGGAGTAAACAGTTTCCAAAGAGAATTCACTGAGCCAAAAAAAATCATGTCATGCTGTAAACACCTTCAAACAAAACTGAAGTCACAGCCACCATCCTAAAATATTATCATAGCATTCCACTGCTCAATATTAAACATTTGGAATATATTGAAAGGGGTACTGAGAGCAGGATTTGATCCAGAGTTCCTCTGCTTGCAAACAGCTGTTCTGTCACACGGAAAGAAAAGTCAACAAGTGAAATAACATGGAGAAAGACCAGAGGAAATGCCTGCCATAGCTTCTCCCATCTAAAAGCTGGACATCTAGTCTTGATTAAACATCTAGTCTGCCTCCAAAGTCATTGGAGAGACACTAACACCTTGTCAGGACAATTGACATCCTGCCCATTTTAAGATGGAAGTCTCATTTTGGAGATATCCACATCTCTGACTGGCTGCAAAGGCAGTTTGGACAACTATTTCACACTAGATTCCTAACTTTTTAAAAGCCAGTGTCAGAAGAGACACATCCTGTTATTGAGTATTAAATGTTTTCTCATGACTTCACAAGATCAGAAACATGCCATATTGTTTTTGTCTTAAGAACTTACTTGTAAATCAGCTCTATTAACTGGCTGCATATCTATTTCTAAAATATATACCTCATTAATTTAAGTTTATAACAATAGCAGGTGCCTTTCATTCATTCAGCCTGGCTCTATCCAGGAAGAAGGCTTAGGCAGCTGTGTTGTACCTGGGCATACATGCTGTGTGTCAGCAGTTCACCCCTGTGGACTCCCCTAACTGTGGGACTCCCTCTATCTGTGCCTTCCTTAATTTCCCCACCAGCTTTCAAATGCTCTGGATGATTTTAACCAAGTCAGAGAGAGGCACAGATATTTCCAGAATATTAAGTCCCTGATACGCCATGAAACAGAACTGGGTGGAAAGAAGACTTAATTATGTCCGCACATGGAGGAAAATCTGGAGTGGGGTTCAGAATCCATGCAGGATTTTACCCCAGAAAACATACTGATAGGAAGCTAGACATCGCTGTTCCCAGTACTCCCATAATTGTCATCAATGAGTGACAAATACCATACTCAGTTTAAAGTGCTGTTATAGTGTTACAGGGGGTATGAAATAAAAATCTGTTTCTCATCAGTTCTTGATTTTAAATGCAGACTAGTTCATTATTTTGCTCATGAGTTTTTGCTCCCTGGTGTGTTATAAATAGCATTATTGAAACAATAATAATAACCATAAAGTTTTCTTATGAGAGGGTGAAAATTACAGAGAGTATTGGAGTTCGTACTATCCTGTGTGTTGCCTCAAATTCATGGCAGCGGAAATTTCCCATTATGTAAAGGCTCTGCCTTGTCATTACCAAACACAAAATAGTCTAATACATTTCACTGCACTCCATGAAGTTTTTACATAAGCATCTGCAGAGAAAACTGCATCCCCACAGCTGTGGTTAGTCATCCAACTATAAGTCAATGGTCTCCCAATGTGCAGATCTTCAAATCTCATGGACAATCTCCCCTGATGGCAGTAGAGATTTTGGTTACCTTTCAGTAAGAAGATCATGCCCCAAGTTCAGTGCTACAGACTATTACATTTAAGTACTTAAACTAGTCTAATTGAGCTTTTGCAAAGCTAATGAAAGTGCAGAGCATTTGCTTGTAGACTCCTGAGGAGACTACTGCATAAAACATTTGTTTCTGCAGTGGATATATTATCAGCAAACTTCAGGCTACCAGTAAAGGACTAAACTGAGCTCTATGGTGAATAGAATTGAAACCAATACTTTTGTTCATGAGCCAAAACTCCCTCTACATCTTACTTCTTCAATAAACAACTCATATGTGAAAGTTGTAGTCACTACTGCAGTACTTTACAATATAGCTAAATTATTGTTACCTAACTAGATAAATACAGCATGTACATTTGAAATCCCACTGTTACTTGTAACACCACTGTTATTTTGAACCACGTACAAATGGAAATGTAAAGGCCTTTTTTCCCTTTGTAAAATACTATGTACAAACCCAATGTGAAATAGTTTCTTTTGAAAACCAGTCCTAGCCATACATTTGTGTATAAGTTAACCTATGTACATATTTACCACTTAGACATCTCCAGAGGAAAAAAAATTAAACCTATTTGAATAGCAAGTGAGTAGAAATGAGTCATTTTTGGGGCTACAGTATGTAAGGAATCATCATCAGGCATCAGCATACAAGTCTGCGTAATAAAGCCCAGTATAGGGCCAACGTATTTGAATGCTCCCCTTCCTTCAAAGAGCACGAATGGCCTGCTCCCAAAGTCAGCAAACAAGGAGTTCGGACTATATTGTATCTGGTAAGGCATTTGTTGCATTCATAGGTGGTTCTAGCTCTTAACAAAACAGGAATTAATGTTTTTAAGGACCTGCTTACCCATCTGCTGCTGGCATATATTTTCTCCCTGTGAAACATATTTATTGATAACAAATGAAACTGTTAAATCTAAATGAGAACTGTACGCCACTAAAAAACTCTTCATACATACCTGGATCTAGGAATGTTTTCTGTGCTTTCCCTCAACAAGAGGTCTGAGATCAGTGTCTCTGGGCTTGATCTCTTTCCATATCTAAGGAAAGACAAAAAGACGGTATTTTGACATACGTCAGTTTTTAATAATAAAGATTAAGACCAGAACCATTAGTCAATCTTTTCTTTTTTCAGAAAAAAAAAAAAATACTGGTAGAGCAGACAAATACAACTTTTCAGCAAGTATTTCAGATTAACTTGACTTAGCCACACGAGAAAATGTTCATTTTTCAGTGTTTCTTTTTTCTTCTGTATTTTTCCATGGTCATTTTGAATTATAGCATTGAGAAACCTAAATACTTCTCAATTTGGTGGCTGCTCCTGGATACTCTAGAACCTTCCACCTTATCAACATGAGCATGAAGAGAAGGAAAGCTGCATGTGGTGTGACCTCAGAGCATGTCACTCTTGCCCATCATTTTATTAACTTTCTCATTGGTTTAGGTGCTACTGTATCCTTTCTCAGGATATACATGTAAATGAGGAGGTATAGTTGTTTATGAGGTTAAAGAAAACAAAGCTCAGTACACCATATTAGCCAAAGAATCAGCCAAGATTTTTTAAGGTACCTAGTACATTTGGGGCTGCCTAACACATAGCACATCAGGTCGTAAAGACTGAGCTACCCCCAAGGTGACTGTCACTCTGGAACTACGTGACTATGTTAAAGAAAACTCTGATTCAGAATTCTTCTCCGATTAAACAGGATGCCAGCGGCTACCTTTATTTACACAGCAGATGTCTTTCCATTTGCAGTTCCTGGTTCTTGGGAAGGAATTTGCTCTCTTTTCCCAAAAAAAACAGAAGTGACAATGAACAGCCAGCTTGACAGACATTTCATCACTATAAGGATTCATTAGCGTGAGAGTGATGATTCTAAGGAGCAAACACTCCCTTGGTTAGAAAGCATTAATGTTATGATTTATAACTTGTGTATGTAATCACAAAGCACATTAACAGATAACAGCTTTGTGAATGTCACTTGAGGGAAATTCTAATTCCAGAAAAATCAAAGGTGTAAGGAAGGACATTTTATTCGTTGCTATCAAGATGTTTCTCTTGTGACTTGATCTAAACTTGGCAGAAAGAAAACCAGCAAACCCTTCCCAAACTGTATCTAAAAACCCAGCAGTTTTACCCACTGATGGCATATTTCCTGAAAATTGGAAACACATGTCACTTTTCAATCATTTTATTGAACCATTTGTATTTTTACATCACCTTATTCATTCTAGTACATTATCTGTGCTCCAGAAAGACAGAGCATCAGTTTCAGAAATGTAAAGTAAATCCCTTAATCTAAGCTGACTGAAAGCAGGTATCTGAAAAGAACCAGCCATACATAGTAAAATGCTATTACAATAACACAATCAAGCATGATGCTGAATCAAATACCTTGCACTTCATCACCACAAAGGGATTTATTTCTTTATGGCTCCCTACTATGATTAATATGGATGTGACCTGGACTTCAACTGAGGGGAAATCTAACCTGCTGTTATGTTAAAGAAATCGATTTAACAAATCAACAACTTGCTCTAACAGCTCACACTTGAGCAAAACTCCTGCTAATCTCTCAGAAAGTTTTGTCTGAATCAGAAATAGATGGCAGCCTCCGGAGTGCAGAGGTTTGGTCAAATCATGAAGACAGCTGTGTTGGGGAGATACCTTTTATATGAGTGACTTCTGTGCCTTATCTAGACCAGTGCTGCTACCTGTGCATGGATGGACCCACAATGTCCTCACACAGCAGAGCTGCACACAAGGCGGTCACTGACAGTGGCCAAGTGGCTGCTTTTCCTGTATCAGATGCCTGAGGCTCCTGTCTGCCCTGTAATTTTGACACTGCCAAACAACCATGCTACAGACATACTAAAATGAGGCCATGGACAAAGACAATCTCTTCTTACTGAAGCAAATGCCTTGGGAGATCTTTGCTCTAGCTGCTTCTTGCTTTGCTCCTTGCCCAGCTCTGAGAAAACATGAACACAGAAAGCCTATGTTTGCTGTTTGGCAAACACTTATCAAATTATCATCACTGTTTTAGAAGAATGAGGCTCCAAGCTTTACGAAATTACCTGGTCATATTTTATGCTCAGCTTGAGAAATCAAGGTCTTTTTTCAGGCATGCTGAAAACCCACAACTCAAGCTGAAATCAAAGGGATGGAAGAATAAACATACTCTGATTAGGGACATAGTATGTCAGATTTCAGGGAAATCTCAAAGCTTCTTATGAGAACTTGGGTTTTTGGAGTCAAATCCCATCAATAGCCAAGCCCAGGAACAGGAGGTGAGGGATCCCAGAAGGATTTCATGGGTCTGATTCAGAAAACTGACAAAAAAAAACAAGCTCTCAAAACCAGCTTCATTCTCCATTAAAGAGCGTTGTCATGAAGCGGCAGCATCAGTACTGCCTAACTCAGACACACTTTCAGATATTCTCTGCCCTGCCTACAGTTCAAGCCATCTCCAGTAGAAATGGCCTTACTGTTTTACTACAGCACTGGACATCCACAGGTTCACGAACAATCTACAGCATCCTGGCGGCCTGCATCCTACAAGTTTCCTTCAGCTAACCTCAAAGGAGTATAAAGATGATGGGCACAAATGTCTAAAGCTGAGTGAGATGGACCAGGAGGATCTCAAAGGACAGAGGGAACAAAGCAACCACACAGACAAGGTCTAAGGAGAAGAAGAAGAAAAAGGTGGTCTGGAAGGAAGAAGCCTCATAAGAGCTGGGGTGAAGACCCTGTGTGTTATGGAGGAATGACACTCAAATACTTGGGTTAGATCAGAAGCAGAAGGCAAGAGGATGAGCTAAAAGGTTATTCATAATCACAAAAACATCAAACAAGAAAAGACAGATGAACCTGAAGCAAAAGAAAAGATTAATTTCCTTATCAACGTGCTCTTAGTGCTCCATCTCATGACTTGCACAGTGACCAGGCTACAGGCACAAGGTCTGGCAACAGAACCTTACAGACCCTCAGGAGAAACAGGGCAAGCTCATGAACAGAGCTCCCAAGCAGCACCACACACAAAACCCAGAGCTAAAAACCTGTAAGAAGAGAGAAAGCTTTGAGCACATCTGAAACAGACCAGTCCTAAATGCCCAAAGTTACTGATTCATTTTGGGGATGCCTGTGTCACTGTCAAAACACAGAACCTCCAGAAGCCTGGCTGAGCTTTTCAAATGGAGGTGGCAATTACTTTGTTTCTGCACTGTTAATTCCCCACACAGTGGAAACAGCACAGCTTTTCTTTTTCAGTTAACTTTGAAATGTGCACCATGAGGCTGCTGTTGCGGTACAGGTTTTCTGCCAGCTTCCTTGTGCTTCCAGTTCAATTCTGTTCCCTTTAAATATGAGAAGGTGGGTGAAAAATCTAGGTAAAATCTGAAGAAGTTTTCTCCATCAGCGACAGTAACTATTTTTGTTCATTTCAGAACACAGATCCACACAGAAGAATGAAAGAGTCTCAGTCACTGAGCTGTGTACTTGTCCCCCAAAAACGGGGGGAAAAGAGCTACACAGTCAACATTAAAGCAAGCATACAGGGCACACGTAAGAAACAGGCATTGAATACCAAAAGAAGGGATCATTTTGTTAGGTTGGGGTTCTTCTGCTGTTTTTAAATACAACCCACTTTTGGAGAGGAGCCACCTTTGAAATCAGAGATGAAAGAAACAAAAGAACAGATGAGATACCAGCCTAGAGATCCCACCACATGCAAGGGACATAGGCAGTGGAGGCAGAACTCAAGGATCAGATTATTATAGCAGGAACCGAGGGAATAAGTTATCCGAGCACAGAACTATCACGAAGAAGCATGCCATACACATGAATGATCTGTGAATATTGCTTTAAAAGTTCAGAACTGAAGAACTGCGTTTCTATCAGCCTCTTCATCTCTCTTGGTCTATTAGTGCACTGGCAGACAGTGCTATGGGTTTGCTGGGAAAGCTCTCAGTTACATGATAGCCTCCCTTCTAATTTAATTCTTTAGACTTCTAGAAGAACAAATGAAAGCCTAATTTTAGACATCCCATCTGGTTTTGATAATAAACAAATAAATATGTCAAAGTTCTTCTGGGTCACACACTGTTCAGGGACCTCAGGGGAAACTGATACAGTCTAAAATGGACAGATGTTCCCAAAGAAAACAGGTTTTGAATAATAATTGACACTTTCTTAGATGGAGCCTTTACCCCTACTTTAACAAGTATGGTAATTCCCGCAAAGCCAGTTTAGAGCCAGGCAACTTCTGGTCACACTCTTTCAGCCTGGGCTGGGGTACTTGCCTGTGGTTTTGAGACAGTTTTTGTGAGTACTAGTGCTTTTTTGCACTCACAGCTGCATGAGGTAGCTAGCAACCCATAGAGCATCTGGACTACTGCAACTCCTCACTAAGGCTAGAAGGGCACTTTTTCTCATCAAAATCTTCACTGAAGTCGGTGGTAGCATCAGAAGTGGGACAATGCTCCTGCTACTCTAACTCTCTCCATCTCTCAGATTAGTTATGTTTTATCCCTCTTTCGGGGGACTCTCCTCATGCACACTGCCCTGCAGTTTGTGCTCCTTCCTGCCAGCCTGTCTGTGCCAGGGCTACAAAGGGCTGTTAGAGCAGAGGCAGTATCGACACCTCTGCCCCTTTTGCAGGCGCGGGTGGTGGAAGTTCAGCTCCGGACCCAGAGGCGACTCAGGGTGCTGCCCTTTTCTAAAGGAAGCCTGGGTACCACGTCTTCCTCCGCGTCGGTGGGGGAAGCAGGGTGAGACACCCGGGTGTGGGGCATCCCACTTTCCTCCCCTCAGCCTCGTCAAGGAAAACGGTATCTCAGGGTGCGGGAAAGAGGGATGCCGTCCCGGCCGCTCTGCCTACCTCTGCCTGGTGATGAGGTTGATGTAGTGCCTCAGCGCAGAGTAGTATCTGGCCATGTCCTCTGCGGGAGCGTCCTCTCCGGGGCTGTCCGGTTTGGAGGGATACGCCTCTGCCAGCGTCCCCAGGCAGACCAGCAGCGACAGGGCGAAAGTCAGCACCGACACCCACAGCCTCACAGTACCCTGCATCTGCACGGCGGGGTGGGATGGACGAGAGCGGCCGTCAGCACCTGACCCGACGAGGGCATCAGCGCGGCCTCCCCAGCACCCCCGGCCCCAACCCCTGCCTCGTCCCGTCCCTTCCCGTTCCCATGCCCTTTCCCGTCCCCGTCCCCATCCCGCCCCGTCGCGGCACTCACGGCGGCGGCTGCAGTGGAGCGGCTCTGGGCTCAGCGAGGCGCTTCTTTCTGCCCGTGGGTCGGGGCTCCCGACTGCGGGGCTCTGCGCCTCGCCGGGGTGTTTTAAGGCTTCCCCGCAGGCAGGAGGGGCCTCGGGCTATCACGCCTCGCCAGCTCCGAACCCCTCTCCCCCGCCCCGCTCCGCCTGCCCCTACCCCGGGAGGGGTACGGCGGCCACGGCCGGGCGGGGCCGAGAGGGACCGAGGGGGCGGGCCCCGGCGCTGTCGCCCCCCCACCACTGCACCTCACACCCGCTGCCCTCCCTCAAATCCTCCCGGGGCTCTGTCCCCAGGGCTTTGCATCGGGCCCGGCCGCAGGACCCCGGTGCCGGTCACTCCGGAGCCGCTGAGCAACCCGGTGCCCGCAGGGAAAGGGAGCGAGTTCAGGGAGCCGGTTTACCCTTCTCCTACGGCTCCGGAGGGGCTCCAAGCTTGTGCTTCCTGGCAGGAGTGCAGCCGGACATGCAGCCAAGAGAGAAGGGTGGTTTGGGGCAACCAGAAACACCAAATCAGTGCCATAGGTTTGAACATCATACCTATTAAATGGGTAAATCTTGAGGTTTAATTCCCCAGGGAACAGGCAGCAGAGCTGCAGCAATGAACCCCTACCTCCCTCCATGCCCACTCTGCCAGGGAGACCCTCTACACCCTGCCCAGGGCTACCTTTTGGGTGGCTTTTCTAAGTGACTTTTTTCTATTTCATTCCTGTGCTTAAGCCGTATGTCACAGAAAACAGCTCATCAGTGCCATGGGATCATGGCAGGCTTTCCTAACCCAAGGGAACCACTGCTGAACCTGGGACATGGTAACTTTTCTCAGCATCATGGGTCTACGGGAACTGACCTGGCCAAGGTGCCAGACTTACGTGTTCCTAAACTTATACAGACCTTGAGTCAGTGGGAAGAGATGGGCACCCTGACAGTTATCTGATCCCTTGAACAGCAGAGGTCTGAGATTAGCAGAGTGGGACATCTGGCAATATACTGTTCTCCACTGATAATGGCAGCAGCTTAAGCCACTAAGCTAGCCTGGATGCCTAACTACCAGGGTGCTTGAAGCTGGGTAAGATGACACAAACCCAAACAAAGTTTCAGAATTGATAGAGTTGGAAACTATTCATACATGTTAGTAAAATCAGTTCTTTAGAAACAGGCAATTTGATTAGTATCTTGATGACCAATTCCAGCTGGAATGACAAATCATGACTGATCATATCTTATTTTTACTTTAACTTAAAGGTAAAATAACAGTCACCCAAGTAGGAACATTAGACATACTGATGGAAAGTTTAAAGATATTCTAAAATTATACCATACATACACTACTGTAAATGTAGTTATTATTTCTATATCTTTTATCACATGCAGTTATTGGCTTATTAATAATCAGGCAGATACTGAAAATGAATATTCAGTTCACAAGAGCAAAGACAGAAATGGTTTTTATCACTCCAGAGGCAGAATTTCATTGTTATCTGAAAAAAACCCAAACCCTAGCAAATAAATGGCCCTTGTGGAGTGCAAGGAGGCTCACTGGAATATGGTCAAGATATGGAAGCAAAGGAAATTTCAGAGCTCTTGATGTCAAGAAGTACTTTGAAATCTTCGTGACTCCACAGTGCACTGCCCATAGACTTTAGATCAAGCTCACAGGCTGTCGGTTAACACAGGGAAGACTTTTAACACATGTGAATAATTTTCCATGCCACAATCAGCAATTCTAGCTCCAATTTTCAGCAATTCTGTGCATAGGTAACTTCATGTCTTATAAAGTGGCCTCACTGCAACCCTGTGCTCTGTCCTCCCACCAGCAGCACTCCTGCACATTTGGTGTTTGTGTTGTTCTCACATTGGCTCAACAGAAGCAGCTGATGTGACAGCCAGATACCTGTGACACTGCGAATGCTTTAGAGAGCAACTGTGCTCTGGCTCCGTAACTTTCCATTTGCCAAGCTGATTCCAGTAAGCTGCCTGATCCAAAGCGTGCACTGATCCAGTTTACCAGCTTTTATGGCGTGAAAGGAGCAAGCAGTGACAGCACCAGAGTCTGAAGCATCTGGGTAGGTGTGCCAGAGTGACAGCTCTCACCACCTTCAGGCTGATTCTGCCACAACCATCTCCCACCAGCTCACAGGACCAGAGGTGACTTTCCCATCATTAAGCTCTTGCACTACATATGAGATTGCTTCGCTCCCACCAGCACCACTCTTTTTACACTATCAATCTTCAAGGCAGTTCAAAGAAAGAGGAATAAGCTAATAGACTAGGTGGCACAGCAAGATAAACACAGTCTGCCATCTACATGCTCTACTTAGGCTATAAGGAGGCAAAAACATTCCCTCATTACAGGTATGTCTGCACTGCCTGGCACAGCAGTAACGTCACGCTGCCCATCTCATCACAGACCACCATCCAGACAGTGGGCTGTCAGTATCTCCAGAAACCCTGGACAAATCCCTGCTCCCTTCCTAGTGAGGAGGTACAAGCAGTAAGCTGCTCCCTCCAGGAAAATGGTTAACAAATCATACCTACCAAGTCCCTCTACAAAACACTTGGTCTGGAGCAACAGCTCCCCACAAAAATAAGGTACAGACCACACTAACAGTCAGTTTGCTCCACAGCATGAGTGAGGGAAGCAACACTGTCTCTTATGCAGGAGAAGGAATCACACTCACCTCTCATATGAGACAGCAGCTCCTGCAACTACAGGCTGCTTGGTAGGGTCTGGAGAGAGGTTTTTTACCCTTTGGTACTATGACCCCAATCAACTCATCTGTTGTGTCTTACCTTTAGTCAAAGCAGCATCTCCCAGCTTGTGCCTTAAGGTGGCATAAAGCTTCATGAGACGTCAACCTTACCACTTTTGCTGCACCTCTGTAATAACAGTTCTTTCTCTACAGTTTCAGCATTGAATTTGGGAAATCCAGAACACTGAACCCAAAATTCTAATCA
>JASSUY010026897.1:0-11254 GCA_032466535.1 Forpus xanthops | reverse complement strand
GGGGAATTAGCCTAACGAGAGGGTTTTAGGTGGGCCCCAATACAGAATGTTAAAAAAATGACCCTCTTTTTTATTCAGTTCTTCAGATACAAAAGAAATATGTATTCAGTTCCTTTAGGAATCAAATAATTGACCTTTCTGAGTACCAGAGAGCATGGAAGTAGAGCAGAGGGGGAATGATTATCATATTATTAAAACAGTATAAATCCCAAATGTAGTTGCTGATAGACCTGGTGCTAACTGGGGAGAAGGAGGAAAGCAGGTTGTTAGAACAGGATCTGTTTGGAAGGGGGGGCAGTAGTTGCACAGAAGATCTAGGCTGGCAGAAGTTTCTCTGACTTTTCATTTGGTTTACTTCTGCTTGACGCTGAAACAAGCAGCACAGTTACTGAGGGTGTTTACAAACAGCAGGAAGCAGCAATAACTGCTACTGATGAACCCAGGGCACCTAGGTCAGGAAGTTTTTCTCTGTGGGAGAACCCTCATAAACATGTTCCTGGGAGAGGCACTCAGGCAGGGTGTGCTTTCTGGTTGGCATCCAGGTGATGCCTGCCGGGTGGCACATACACTGCTGCGAAAGGGCTTTGTCTCCAGGAGCCCCCTCAGCTCCAGGGCAGAGCCCCTCACCTGCTTTCCCTGGCCCCACAAACTCCCTCGAAAGGGCATATGCAAACCCCCTCACACTTATCAGCTGCACAGGTGCCCCACAGGTTCCTTTCCCAGCCTACTGCTCAGGAGAGGGTGCAGCGGGCGCTGATCAAGGACACTGTTAGTGATCATCCATTTAAAGCCACTTTTCTTTCCAGGGCCTTTGAAGGGGAAAGAGCTTCATGCCTGGGCTTCAGGTGGCACAAGAACATCCCTTTCAACTGTGTTGAAAAGCCCTTGCAGGGTTGCTTGTGTCTGGCGTAGCCTGGGACCCAATCTCATGGTTCACTAGTGGAGGTGTCTGCGCAGTGTGCAGGGCTTATGTGTGGCAGCAGAAGTGAGATTCATGCCCATGCAAATATACAAGGGGCTGAGTCCATTCAGAAGCTTGGCTTCCCCAGAAGACCCATTGGTCAGCAGAGACAGCTTCTACAGCAAAAGGAAACATGGAAGGAAAGGTGAGAAGAAGGTGGCGTATTCAGGAGCCCATTACTAAGGTGACTGTGTGTTTGAGCCAGTAGCTCCACGCACCAGTCACTAGACTGCAGGATTACAGCTGAAAACAGTCAGGTTCCTCTGAGCCACACAGTACCTGGTAACGTCCAGTCCAGGCTGCGTTGGAAGGAACAAGGCTTTACAGGCTGCAGCTGGGCCCTTCTCCTTCTTCCACAACACTCTGGAGCAGCAGGGGCAGGATAGGTGCTTCACCACACCAACAGCCACAGCTCCGCAGAGTGTGGTGGTCAACCAGGGTGCACCCACTTGAGTTGAGGACCTGTGACATGTTAATTTTGATAGTATCCCATGTGCTGACAGTAAACGTCCTCCCAGGACTGAACTGGAGCCATTACTGGGAGCTGTCCTGACCACAATGATAAGGCAGGCATTTCCTTTCACAAACCAAGAGCTAGTCATTTATTTATAGGGGCTTCTGTTCACTCTGTATTGCTGATAACCAGATAACACTTGGTACAGTGGCTTGGCCCTAGTGATAAAAAAAAAAACAAAACAAACAAACAAACAAAAAAAAAAAAACCAAAAAAGGAAAGGTTCCTTTCTGCCTTTACCTGTCACCTCTCCTACGTGTGAAGGATGTCCTGAATGGGCTGTGACAGCAAAAAAGATCAGCTGTGCCTGTGTATATACGCGGAGAGGGAACCAGATTCCTTTACCGGTAGTGGTGGGATGTATTTCCTTTGGAAGAGATTAGAGTGTGCAGATATTGGCAGATGCCTCCCTGCCTATTTGTAGGCTGCTAGAACGTAGAGCTTATTGCCTGGCCCTGGTATGGACCCTCAGGGATGCCACTTGTCACTGGTGTCCATCCAGACACTGAGCCATTGACCACTACCCTCTGGATGTGACTGACCATCCAGCCAATTCCTTATCCACTGAAACGGTCTATCCATCAAATCCATCTCTCTCCAATTTATAGAGAAGAATGCTGTAGGGGACCATGTCAAAGGCATTACAGAAGTCCAGAGAGACTACATCTGTTACTGTGTAGGGTACTGTTTTCCTACATCAAGATCAGGCCAGGAACTTGTGTAACTTTTGTTTCTGTGCAACTAACTCCTATGCAGGAGCCTACTGGAGAGCAGGAAAAGCAAAGCCTCTTTATTCCCATCAGCAGAAGGGAGATTTTGTAAGCTTCTAGGTAACAAGCGTGAGGGGGTGGTGAGGAGTTTACTGTCTTCTTGAGATGGTTTTTAACAGCTGTTTGGCTTGTAGTGTTACTTGAAATAACTGAACATGAGTATTAGCTCTGATCCCTGGGGCTGTCAGTGATTAATCCACATGGGGAGATCCAGAGCAGGGCTAAAGACTTGTCTAATAGCTTTAAGCTATTCCTTTTTGATGAATGAGAACTACAAGGCAGTTTGTCTCAGACTGTTATGTTGTCTGTACAGCTCTTCACTATTTGACCTGCAGACAGGCCCTCACAGAAAGTACCAGGGCATCAACTGACCACAGTGCTTAACAGGATCTTAGAAGAAAGCTGCCAAGTTGTAGAGGAGCAAGCCTCTGTGGGGTTGTTTGCTGGTCTGCGCTGTCCTGCTCTCTGCTGCTTTCACATAGAGAATCCCTCCTCAGAAGAACCTGACTGTGGTGACAGGTGCAGCAGCTTCCCATCCCTCCAGCAACACCTCAGGCACTTTGTTTGTGCCTGCTCCCCTGCCAGTCTATAAGAGTATTTTAGGTGTGAGGTGAGAAACACATTGCCCTGGGTTAGCCAAAGGAGGCAGACTCCTGTCTGGCTGTAAAGCAAATCTGAATCCCATGGTCAAACACTTGCACCAAGCAGAGAGGAGGAGGAGGAGGCAATGGGTTTCCCTGGAGGTTTTTGCTCCACCAGCCTGGGGAAGAACCCTCTATCAGGATTCAGTTCCCAGGAGGGTCACATGAACCTGGGAGAGAAATGCTGCTCTGCAGTGTTAATTACTGTAATATTCACCAACAATCCCCTGCCCCTGAGCTGGGTTGGGATGCAGCTCATGGAGGAAGGGTGCTCAGCTTCCAGTGAACCTCTCTGAAGAGGCAGAGGTCCTGCCTCAAGGCCCGTCCGCTTCTTCTTGTGCTGTGGTCAGACTTGAAGAGCTGCAGCTCCAACCCAAAGGCTGACAGTGGAGCACTTTGGAGACTGAACCAGGCAGGAGAGCTCCTTTTCCTAACTGAGAGCATTTGGAAGAGGACAAATGACTCCCAGACCAGAAGGGTTTCCTTTGGAAGAATTTCTTGGTGCCAAGGACAGTTACTTCCTTTTCCCAGCATCACCACCACAGGCAGCCCTGGCAAAAGATCCTCATGCAGTTTGCAGCTTCTGGGACCTACACAAGTGGGGCAGTTCTCCAGTTGCAGCCCCAGCTGGATGTTACACTGTTCAAGGAAGGGAGGATGAAGCCTACCTGGAATGGCCCCACCTCTATCCAACCAGGAGTACATGTGAGGGACAAGGTGCTATGCCCAGACTCCAGAACTGTCTCCAAAGATGAACTAGGGACATCAGGATGCTACAGAAGCTTCAACTGAAAGTGAGTCACAAGACAGCTGAGTTGTGTCTGTTTCTCACGAGTCACCCCTTCCCCTGCCCTTCCTGCCCTCTCTACAAGGCGATGGCAAGGATGACTCGGGTGGCTGCTTGCTGTGTCTCCTCTCTCCCTGCTTTGATGAAAAGGTGTGGAGGTGGAGTACTGATAACCTGTGTACAGTGCTGGGACATGGCCCTGCAGGGCACTCCTCACTTCAGGACAGAGTGTGGTGGAGGAAGAAGAAGAAGATAGGAGTTTCCAGGCACTTTGATGGCTGGCTGGTTTCACTGCCCATTCTGAGATGTGAGAAGTGGCTGAACATCACAGGGAGAGGATCTGTGGGGACCTTCCAGGGAACAGTTCTTTCCAGGCCGGCAGTGACTCAGGAACTGCATCAGTAATAGCATAGAGGACAGAGATGATATGGGTAACTGTACCAGAAATGCCAAACTCAGGTATGGAAGTTGCAAAACTGGAGCCAATGGCGCAACAGTAATATGGAGGAAGCTGTTTATCTGGGAGGAGATTGAGCTGAGAAGGGGAAGGACGAAGAGGAGTATCCAGTTGGAAGAAGTGTGCAGTTCGAGCTGCCCAAGGACAGGTACACGAAGCACTGCACCTGATGCCATTCCTCTCAGGTGCAACTGAAAGCTGAAGCTCTAAAAATGAATTAGAAGAAAAGCAGTCACTGTTACAAGGCTCATCAGGAATGCTGAAACAGAGAGAAGAGGTGTGCTTGCATTAATAGGAACAGGTGGGGCAGATGACCAAGAGGAAACCTGGGGTCAAAGCCAACTGATGAGAGAGGGGACTAATTATGAAGTCTTTTTTAGATCAAAATGCAAACTGAAGAGTGAGCAGCAATAAACACCTCTTTAAGTCAGCCTTCAGATGTTCCTATTTTCATACACAATTAGCCTCACTGGAGCAGTAAGAGCTGCCTGAAGTCCCTTTAATGTAATCATTGCTTTTGAAAAATTTCTTCTTGCATCTTTGTTACAGTTTCTCCCACAACATTTCTCTCTGAATAGATGATCATGTCAGTCAGGGAGTGGGAGGAAACATCTGGGCCCATCTGGCTCAATTAAAGTGCCTTGTTCCAAAAGCGTAACCTATCATTTTCTGCTCATCTTGTTGAATTTTCACTTTTGTCTGAAATTAGGGCACACTTGGAAACGCTAATTATTTCATGAACCATCTAACACTGGACTTAATACATCTCTTGTTATTGTTGTTGTTGTTATGCAGAGCCCTTACTTTGAATTTTTTTGTCGACCGATAACCAACATAACCCTGTTCGACTTTTGTTTCACAGGCACTAAAGCCTTCCTCACAGTAAAACTGGACATGCATATCGCAACATGCTCTGCATAGCCAGCACATGCAAACTAAGTCTCTGGGCACTCCAGCATGCAGAGAACACAGTGTGGGTGGCAGAAAGGACATGCTATCAGCCCATTCCCACCACCAAACCCCCCAGCTGGTGGAATTCATCACCTCAAGGCTCTGTATAGACCTGTTGGAGCAGGTTTAGAGGAGGCCACAAAAGCAATCAAAGGCCTGGAGCACCTCTTCTGTAAGGGAAAGCTGAGAGAGTTTGGGTTGTTCAGCCTGGAGAAGTCTCTAGGGAGACCTGACTGCAGTCTTTCAGTTCTTCTAAGAATATAGGGGCCTGTAAGAAAGATGGATAAAGACTCTGGCAGGGCCTGTTGCATAGGATGAAGGGTGATGGTTTTAAACTAAAAGAAGGGAGATTCAGGCTGGATGAGAAGAAATTCTTTACAATAAGGGTGGTAAAATACTGGCACAGGTTGCCCAGAGAGGTGGAGGATTCACCATCCCTGGAGACATTCAAGGCCAGGCTAGTTGTGGTTCTGGGCAATCTGATCTAGTTGAAGATGCCCCTGCTCATTGCAGGGGGCTTGGACCAGATGACTTTGAAGGTCCCTTCCAGCCCACACTATTTTGTTATCTTGCATGAGACAAGCAGCAGGCCTCCAAAGTAAACACCTAAAACCTGTTCTGGAGCCAAAGCACACTTGGTGCTAGGTGCAGATCTCAGACCTCAGGCCCAGCAGCTCCTTAGGCAGAAGGTGAAAAGCTTTAGAAGGCGACGTGCCCTCAGTGCGATTGTCAGACATATGGGAGCAGGAGGAGAGCCTGTGGGAACCACCGGCCTCTTCACAGCACTGGGGAACAGCAGAGCCTCTTGTGCTGCTGTTGTATTAGGCAGAAGTGTATCTGTTACTGAAAGTCATGTACAAGACTTCGGAGGTACACATTCGGACCTAAGGAGAAACAGCCCACTGCTGTGTATCCCAGTATTTGCAGCTGATGTGGCAGGAAGAGGAGAAGTGATCTCCTCCCTCTCTGTGACATATGGGACATATGACATACGGGATTTACAGGACACATAGCAATGGGCTGGTTCCTCTTGTCTCCTGCCCAAGCATGAGGCATGTCCGAAGAACACAGCAGGAGCACTAGAGTGTGTACCTCTACAGGGATGGCTTTTGCTTTTACTCAGTCCATTGCCCAGTGGATACCAAATGGTATGTTGCAGTGTCATGGAGTCAATGGAAAAGGGCAGATCTCTTTTCTGACGCTGAACTATTAAACAGCATTTGCTTGGTTGGCCATTCCAGCTTCAGGCTCACTGCATCACAGGTAATCATATCAGGGAGCCTTCCAGAAACCCCAAGGTCTGATCTGCCCCTGGAGCCACAACAGCAAATGCACCAAGACCCTGTTCCAGGGGCCCAGCCTGTGCAAGACAGGTTGAGCTAGGACAGTGTCCTTAGGGAAGCAGTGTGCAAATTCCCAGATGTCACATGCCATGCTTCCAAAACACCTGCCCTGTAGAGAGAGGCCCAGCTGGTACCCAGCACCCCAGAGGCACCCTGCTCCCTGCAGCAGCCCCTGCAAGCTCCAGAGCAAGGTCCTGCCAGCAGTCTTCCCTGTGACAATGCTGAGCCAGCTGCCTTGGTCAGACTTCTGTGCTGAGTCTGCAGTGGCAGGAGCAGATTCAACTCTGCCTAGTAAGGTGTTTTTACCAGCCAGCACACTGCAAGCACCGGTCTGTGTATTCTATTCATACAAAGCCCTGTGGTTCAATTGACCAGCGGTGACTCCTGGGGATGCTCCTAATCCTGTTGACTATGCACATGATGACATTGCAGGCAGAGAGGAGGGAAACAGCTCGTGCCATCTCATCCTTACATCCCTAGGGCTGAAAGGTCCATGTTGGCACATCTGAAATCAGAAAAGATGGTAAGTGGATGTGTTATTTGACAGAAATGAATTACAGACCAGTGTAAACAGCTGATCTCCTACAGCATTAACTTCTTTGTTATGCAGTTTCTTAGAGGATTATTCAGACAGCACAGCTGGATATTGCTAGCACTTCAATATTTATTCTGCCCTTTAGCAAAAAGTGGAGCTGCAGAGCATAAGTGTCTTACTAAACCCTTCTGCTGGGAAGACAGCACATTGATAATGCCACAGACACCCTCTGTCTCCTCCACAAAAGCCTATCTATGGCCTCCCACAGACACACAGCTTGGAGGCACAGCCCTGGCAGCACAACACCCATAATCATCAAAGAGGAACATCTGCCCAAGCTGGGTACCCAGCTGCACTGTCTGGTCTGCACTGCAGAAAGCCAAGGTTTAGCTAAAAACCTAAGCAGAGATACGGCTGCAGTTATACGTGATGCCAAGGGAACCACGTCAGCTTTCCAAAAGTGCCACAATGAGAAAAGTCATCATTATATTTTAGGTGACTCCAACACTGGTTCTGTGGAGAGATCAATAAGCAAACAATTCTGATTATCTGAAAACAAGACTCTGTGTCAATGCATGTTTACCAAGAGCACCAGGCTGCTTTCTTGTTCATGGCTCATTGCACCAAAACTGAATGGCTTCAGCATCAATGACCAGATATGTAAAACAAGGGCAAAAATTGCTTCAGACACAGGGAAACATCTGAATATAGGAAACACACAGGCCTTAAGACCTGCATTATAATGGCACCAAACCTGAAAGTTTTTAGAAGCTATCTAAATAATCAAAAGTATTAACCTCCCATTGCAAAGTCCATGGTATTGTAGATTATTTGAATGACTTTATTCCTCCTAAGCATTAGAAATTCCTTAGAGGGGAAGGTGGGTGTTTGCTAGTCACAGACACATCACTGGTACACAGGAACTTCTGAAATTCCAGATCTTAAAAGGACTTGGACTTACCTCTTCTCACCTAGAAACTGGAGCCTTGGAGCTCAGCCATCCTTATAACAGACCTTAAGCTTTTTAATATTAATGGACTATACAAGCCCTCATGTCTTGTCAGGTTTTGAAGATATTTGTGCTTGATTTCAGCCATCTCTACAAAATTCAGATGCATCACCTGCACCTTACCATAGGATTATACTGTCTAGCTTGTGTTAGCTGCAACAGCAAAGTTGTCTCTAATGGCTAGTGTATGCTCTGGTCCTGTGGGTTTGAGGTTGGGATTTTTTTAGTGCACTGTTGCCTAACTCTGTTAGCATAAGTTTTGTACAGCTACTGCAATTGTGTGGTTCTCCCTTCCTAAAAATCGTCATGGCATACACAAAGAAGCAGCAAACCTGAGTAATCATTGTATAATGAACCAAGTTGTGTACCCACAGGAGAGGAGAAAGTACAATCTGTTAGCAAGTACGGGGTTTGAAACATACAAAGATCATCCAAGATCAGAGGTCGTCGCCCAAAAACTTGAGGGAAGAAATTGCCTGCTATCAGTAGAGCATTTGTCCTGGCAAAGGACATAGGATGACAATGTACCCATTGGCACAGGAAGGGCTAAGGCAAGATGCTGGCAAAGCCTCTGGTGATAGAAATAAACCATTGTGCATTTTAAAGTAAACTTTCTACTCTTTCCCTTTTCTTATAAGGGAGGAGGTAGCTCAGAGCAATGCTGCGCTCACAGATGAAGCCAGATCATGCCTAAGCCCTTGGACTCCAAGCCTTTGGGTTCCTACAGGCGCTGGCAGCAGCACTGCTCCCACATGGACACCCCTGGCACCCTGTGTAATGCCTTCCTCCCAGCCACGTGCATGCTCTCCTGTACAGGCCTCAGGAGATTCTTATTCTTCAGCCTCGAGCCATTTCCTAAAGAAGGGTAGAAGAAAAATGTTCAGTTTTGCTCATGTTGAACTCTAGCAACTTCCTGGGAAGAAAGAGCAAGGTGGATCTCGCAGGAGGGCACAAGTGGGAGCAGCAGATGGATGTGCACCTTCTCCTGTGTGTTGTCCAGAGGGGATCATTCAAAGCGATGCAGCCTTTCTCCAGTTAAGGGATGAAAAGGTCCCCAGTGTTCTGCAGACCTGGAACTTAATTTAGCATTCCTGGATAAGTGCATGATCTCCTGCCATCTCCTCTTTGCATGCTTCTGCACAAACAAGTACTTGTGCTAGGAAAAGTACCTTTGGAAAAGCATTTGCATTTCAGTTTATCTATGGAAAAAAAGAATAAGTGTTTTTAAACAGCATCACAGATCACAGCAATAGTTCTTCCAAGCCTGTGCTCCCCTTCCAGCACACACCGAGCTTCCAGCATCACGAATAATCTTCTAATATTATTTACATAGTGCTGAAATTAAAGAACCACATTTATCATTCCTCAGTGGAAGCAGAGACGTTACACTTGACAGCAGCAGAATTAGAAGTTGAAGCTCATCTAATTTTATTTACTGTACACAAGATGCTTGATCGTTCCTCCAGGTAAAAATCAGTTCGCTTTTAAGGTCTTGATGGTATCAATTCCTTGTGGATTGCTGCTGCTTAGGCTGAATTTTATAACTTCCTGCGTAAGGGTAAATAAATACAGATCAGCTTTGAAGCTGCTGGCATCTTTCTTCGGACGGACAGCCTCCCAGGGCAGAACTTACTCAGCACCTCAGCTGGAGTATTTAATTTGCTGACCGGATGAACTTAGTGGCGTTCGTGGCGGGGCACAGGGCACTGCTCAGGGATCGGTCTTTTCTACACCAGCACGTACCAAGGGCGCCACCGTGAGCCTAGTGCCGGTCAGGGCAGGCAGGCAGGCATCCTTCGGAACCCTTCCTGCGGGAATGCAGGCACCGGTGCCCAGCCTGGGGCAAGAGCACAGCGCTGTCCCCAGCGCGCTTGAGGGGATGAGCTGGGCGCCTCTGCTGCTCTTCAGCCCCAGCCCCCCAGCCAGCCATGAGCTCTGTGAATGCTGACAGCCAAAAGCACCCTCTTTTGTTGCAGCTTTCACATGAAAAATACACAAACACATGCAAAATGATTAGCGTGGCACAGAGGTTTGGGTTAAAAATCCCCCAGGGCTGTGTGGTAGGGGTGTGAAGTGGGTATGAACATGTGCTCCTGCCGGCAGATGGTGATCAAAACAAGTAATTGCAGTTCTCTGAGCAAGTAATTTGCTTTACTCAGGGCAGCAAATACAAGCGCCGGGGTGCACGGCACAGCTTTGGTGCTTCTCGGCCCCGCTTCCCTCCCAGCTCCAGCAGGGACTACAGATGGATTCAAATGCCACGGGAGATGTGCTCCTCATGATGCCCCCCATACTGGAGAGGAAACTCAGAGGTCCAAAGTGGTCATTACCCTGCACATACAGGGAGCAGCCCCAGCAGGTGGGTGCAGATAACGAGGTAATTCCAGGTCTAAAAGGTGTTAGGCTCATGCTGGTAGGAAGCCTGGTGAGAAGCAGAAGGAAAAGGGGCAGCAGCTTCCATGGTGAAGCAAGACAGTTGTAGAAAGAAAAAGATGTTGGTAATCATACCCGTGCATTCATCCCTGGTTTCATGAGTCAGTGAGGGCAGGAGAGGCAAGTTTAACCATAGTGTACAAAAAAAGTCTTAGAATTAAATGTACTGAACATGCACTGGTTCTACATCCTAATGCCATTCATCGAGAACATGTGTGAGTCCAGTTCTCGGGGTTCATACATCCCTATAATAAACCTGCACCTTACTGGCCTCTACGGTGAACCTCAGGTGGAACGCAGGCAAGAGCAGGCATGCAGCGAGGAATGAGAGCTATGAGACATCACAGCTACTCACTGCTGCAGGTGGACAGATTCCGCTTCTGCTTTGCTGAAGGTCAGTTTCCACATTAAGTGTGGTGAATCCATTGCTGTGGAAACTCCAGAAGCCCAGAGGAACTTAAGTCTTGACACCAAAGATTGCAGGGAAGGCTCTGGGTCAGACACTGTTAGCAGCTACTAAGGCAGCTGTGAACATCACTCAGCGTTTTTGAGCTTCATAATGAAACTGACAGGACAGAGCTAGTGGGGATCAGGAGAGGAGCAGATCCAGTGGAAGGACCAAGCTTGAACACTATACTAGGGAAGACTCAGCACTTCACAGCACACAAGTATTAAATACAACCAGGCCTCCTGGTTTCTCCCTTCTATTGAGACAGTTCCATTCTATTTCCTACATGAGTTGTTGCACAAATACAGCATTTCTCTTCCCACAAGATTTAAGCCACAAGGTTTATGCTCATAAAAAAATCTCGGTGTACTTTAATTCACTGCATAAAAGAGAAATAAACACATT
>JASSUY010026896.1:0-13157 GCA_032466535.1 Forpus xanthops | reverse complement strand
TGCTCACCAGCTCCTACTTAAAGAAAAATGACTGCTGCTGCTGAACCCATGACAACTGTCAATATTGTGAAGACTTACGTTTTTGAGCAAAATGTGCAAAAAAAGCTCCCAGCTATCACAGTCCACAATTGCGTATGCATAGAGATCACACAGCAGATATTATATTGTTTTCAAAACTTATGTATGCTGTCTTTGAATGATGCACTGTTCTGAGGCTTCGTGTAGCCAGAACTGAGCTGGCAGTGAGTTCAACAATTGCACTTGGTTTTCAGCTTTCCATTGTGACACCTTCTGGAAAGTCCCGTAGTTTATTCCTGTCTCTTTGCTTCTGTTTGTTATATGTTGGGTTTCTGAAGTCTGCTTCTGTAGAGCACTTAATTTAATGGAGTATGGATTCTCCTGGAGCATTAAGGATTTAAACTGCAATTATCACAGACTGAGTGCTGTTTTTCAAAATCCATTTTCCAATTGGTTAGCTGGATTTTCGATAGTGATATTACCATATTCATGCCTAAATCCTCCACGGAACTCTTATGTCCTTGCTATCCATTTCTTTATCATCCCTAGTTTATACAACAGGGTTTTGTATCTATATTAGATATTTAAAACTCACACATATGGGGACATATTTACAAAAATCCAACTGTACAGCTCCCACAGAAGTGTCATGGTGTTTTTCTATGCTTTTATTCCAAATTGTTCCTCATGTTCCTTGAGAGGTATAGCCACTTAGATGCTAGCAGAAGCTACCAGTGTAGCTATCCAGCCTTGCCTTATCTCATCATCTCATGATTTATTTGTATCAATTGTCATACCTTCTACAGAGAGGTCAGTGTCCCAGTAGAAGTCAAGATATGTCATAGAGAATGTAGAAAAAAGTATTACACCAAGAGATGTCAAAACATGCATATTTGGACTATGCAGAAGCCCAGCTTCTGGAGTACTTTTCTTTACTTTGCCTTTGGAATCAGGTGATGAAATGAAAATATTTCTATTAGATGATGCCAAAGATGCCAAAGAAACAGGGACATCTGTCAGACGAGTGCCAGCTCACAATAACGTATTTCACTAAAAGATTATTTGATCTCAAAATGTGCTGTATCGTCTGCTTAACCTGAGGAGATGAAGATCCATTACAGCCAATATAAGTTTTTCAGGTGCAATAAATATATTAGACTATGTTTTTACCCAGAAGAAATTAGAAACTCTAATTCTTCCTTTAGAAGAGAATAGTTTAATTTTCTTATTAATGGCCATTAATTAAATGTAATTTATTTTACATACCTTAAATTAAGTACCTTCAGTTTAAACCATGCCCTTAATTGTTTCAGCTGTGGAGTTCTTGTAAGATTTTCTTTTTAACCCTTCTGACAGCTGCAGTATTTAATATCCAAATAATGAACCAGTCTTCTGTAGAGTTAAGGGTTTGTTATCCTCTCATGAAAGAATTAGATTTAATTAGACTCTAAGTATAACAGGCTTTCTTTAGGAGTAAAATACCAGATAATGTCCTAACTGTCTGACAATGTATCTAGCGTAAATAACCTCACTAGCAGTTTGTTAGCATCTCAAAGGGCCTAATGTACAACTAGACCCCAGTGTGCAATTCTAAAGAGATTCACTTGTGTGAGCAATAATCACAAAACATGAAACAAAATTCACACATCGAGGTGCAAACCACACTGCTCTGCTACCAGATGTGTGGAATATGAATAACAATCCTTCCTCTGTGACTGGGAATCATGAGCAGATGTTCTCGTTGATGGTGACCTGTAGCTTAGAAGGCAATCCTGTTTTACCACTGGGTTTATTCTGCAGTTTGTGAGGTCTTCCTTTTCATAAAACAAAGCCATTTACTCTTGTTAAAAGTCCTATTGCCCGGACTAAAAACCCACAATGTTGCTCTAATATACTTAGGAGCTAGAAATTCTGAGCAGGACCTAAAATATTTTTTTTTTTAATATTGTGGAAATTAACCCACATTTTTCTATTCTGAATACAGTATGACTTGAAGAAGACAAATTTGTGGAAACCAGGTTTTATAGTACCTTTTAATTCTTCTTGTATGACCTATACAGTATGATACAGAAGCAGATACTTGCAACTAAATATTCATGCAAATATGTAAGGGCAGCTTACCCAGAGTAATAGGCATGAAAAGCACTTATCAAATCATTTTCTATACAACTTCTCAAATACTTGATGGCATTTCTGTAGCACAAGTTTTCTTAGCAAACTGAGAGTGATCATGGATGTTATTATTAGTTTAATAAAAAATTAATTCAAGATTATTTTATTTTATTTATATTCCCGTGAATTTTCACAGAAGAATGTATAATATACTCTTTTATCAACATAAAAATCTGCCAAAAACTCTGTCAAACATGAATCTGGTTTTAGTTTCTGAATTCTGAGCTACACATTCAAAAATTCTTACCTCAGCTCTGAGAGTTTTTATTTTATATGACTAAGGAGCTATACTGAAAGCACGTTTGAAGGCCATAAGAAAATTAGAAAAGACCCATGCCTATATTTTTGATACCATACTTTTTTAGAAATGATTAAGAATTAAGGAATACATAGTTGAAAGGAGGTTGCAAAGAAGATGGAGTCAGGCTCTTTTCAGAGATGCCCTGTAACTTTACCTGAGGCAATGGGCGCAAGCTGAAACACAGGAGATTCTCTCTGAACACCAGGAGATAGTTTTGTGCTGTGATGGTGACTGAGCACAGGCACAGGCTGTCCAGAGAGGTTGTGAAGTCTCCATCCTTGCAGCTGTGCAAAAGCCATCTGCACATTGGCCTGGATGACCTGTTCAAGGTACCTCAGCTACATCAGGGAACGTGGACCAGATGACATCCAGATGCCCTTTCCATCCTCAATCATACTGTGATTCTGCAATTATGTGAGTACCTGGGATAAAGAAAGAATCTGTTTCAGACATTCTATAGGAAGAACTTGATGATCTAGATAATTCTAGTTTTGATAATATTTTCTACTTACTTAAAAACTATGTTAATTTTCATATATCACGGTTTTGAACAAAAATCATATAGCAGAAGTAGATGAAATGACTCCTGTCTGCACAAAAATTAATACAAAACTCTAAATCTATATATAAATATGAATATGACAATTCATCAAAAGCAAAAGAGAAATCATGAATGTGATAACATTGTGAAAAAGCAATTATATTCTTTCAGCCCATTTACAGGTAAGACAAGAAGAACAAAATTGTTATCCTTAAACAGGAGGCTACCTTAGCTTGTTTTGAAAAAGAAAGTGGAAAAAAAAAACTCATAAATTATTGTCACCAAGGCATCTGCAGCTATACATATTAAATTTTCAGAAATATATGTCTTTTTTTCTTTAAAGGTTCTCTATTTCTCAAACCGCCTTTTTTACTCATCAATCATTCACTGTTCTTTCTTGATTCCCCATCTGAAGAATGCACCACACTGTCACATAGCCTGGCAAGAATTGTTTTTTACACTTCATTTGAGAATATTGCGTACAATTTTCTTAAAACAGAAAACTTCAGTAGTGACAGATTTGCATAATATTAATTTATGAGACAAATCCTATGACTCTTTCAACTCCAGTTCAAAAGGTTGATGTTGGACTGGATAATTTTTTTATATTGCTGTCTGTTTTTCATGACTGAATTTGTAGCTGCACAGCAATTAATACTGTCTTGATGAGCTGTTTTCATGAAGCAGTTGTTCATATCTATAATAATAATTGTAATCCATCAATGTCAAGTTTATGTAATATTCCTTTTAAGAAGGAATATATGAAATTATATGAATATTTGTTTTGAAGACATTTAAATTTAGAGTCCAAGATTCTGTTGTCAGCTGATAGTCTTTCAATTCCACCTAAGTCAATAAAAATCTTGGCTTCGATATGCAAAGAATTGGTTACAATATCAATGGCAGTTATTTGCAAACTGGCTGAGGTTACTGGTCCAAAAACCTGAACATACTTTTCTGATCAGCTTTGAATAACAGATCTCCCATAAAGGACTTTGAATGTATATTCTGTGTTCCAAAAATCTGATGTAGCAAAGATCTTTTGACATCTTAGCTTCAGCATGCATATGTCCAGGAAGGAGTAATATAGAATCACAGAATCATAGAATATTTAGGGTTGGAAAGGACATTAAGATCATCTAGCCCCCCCCCGCTGCCATGGGCAGGGACACCTCCCATTAACCATGCCACCCAAGGCTCTGTCCAGCCCAGCCTTGAACACCACCAGGGATGGAGCATTCACAACTTCCCTGGGCAACCCATTCCAGTGCCTCACCACCCTTACAGTAAATAATTTATTCCTCATATCCAATCTAAACTTTCCCTTTTTAAGTTGGAGCCTGTTATCCTTTGTCCTCTCTCTACAGTCCCTCATGAAGAGTCCCTCCCCAGCATCCCTATAGCCCCCTTAAAACACAGTATTTCCAATCCAAAATGATGACCTTCCTGAAATAAAAACTGCTAAATAGGAAAGAAGTAAATATCTTCTTCTCAGAAGGAAATATATTAAAATTGAGTGTGATACATGATACCATTTCATAGAATCATGGAATCATAGAATGGTTAGGTCAATTCACCTTGTTCCAGACACCTTAGTCTTGTGGACTAGTGGTCTACTGGATTTGTTCCACTAGACCAGATTGCTCAAAGACTCATCCTACTTGGCCTTGCACACTTCCAGGGATGGGGCATATACTACTTCTTTGGGAAACCTATTCCAGTGTCTCACCACCCTCAGAGTGAAGAATTTCTTCATAACTTCTAATCTAAAGCTATCCTCTTTCACTTTAAAGCTATTCTCCTTTGTGCTATTACTACATGCCTTTTAAAATGTCTCTGTCCACATTTCCTCTAGGCCCCCTCTAGATACTGGAAGGCTATTATAAGGTCTCCCTAGAGTCTTCTCTTCTCCAGGATGAACAAGCTCAGCTCTCTCAACACATCTTCATAGGAGAGGTGCTCCAGCCATCAGTTCATCTTTGTGGCCTGCCTCTGGACTCACTCAAGCAGATCCCTCTTGCTTTGGGGACCCCAGAGCTGAATGCGATACTGCAGGTGGGATCTCATGAGAGTGGAATAAAGGGGGAGAATCACTTCCCTTGACCTGCTGGCCATACTCCTTTTGATTCAGCCCAGCATAGGGTCAGCTTTCTGGGTTGTGAGTGCACATTGCTGGGTCGTTTTGAGTGTAACTAGGCAGACAGTGTAGAACGTGTACCTTGATCTGGCCTGCCAAAACAATTGATCTCATACAAAGTATAGCATCTTCCTAAAGAAAATCCATGAAGGAGAATGGGAAAGGCCAACTCTTCTCTCTGCTATTTTGTTCCTAAAATATCATCTCTGCCATATTGCTTGGAAAACCGCTGTCATATGACCAAAATACATCTATTCACTACCATATGAATATACATGCTTCTATTGTTGCAAAAAAAGGTATTCTTGTTTGGATTATGTGATACACGTATTCACAATCACAAGAAGACAAAAAAGAATATCTACTGTTTGAACTCCTGACCACCTCAGCCTAATACAACAACACTGCTCTTCTAAATCCCTTAATCCATTTCTTGAGGTCACATTTCCAGTATTCTTTGAACTTTGCTTAAACTCATGAAAAGTTGTGAAGATTAGTATGGTCTTCTACATAATCATGCACTTTCCCATCAATACGTCCATACAAGTGATCTTGAAAGTGCAAGGTTACTATCTAGCTCTTCCTCTGATATTCAATTCCCAGCAACCATGTCTTCATGTCCTGCTTTTCTGCTCTCTAAAAATTTGAAAGCATTGTGAAATACCTTGTTCCAATATCATAAACTACTTACATTTGCTAAAAAGAACTCTGAATTGACAGAATTTATTGCCTTATTTTTCAGAGATCGGATAGGAAGTGGGGTTAAGTGCTCAGAACAGCAGCCCTGTTTGGAGATAACTCACATTTTGGATTTCAAGTGTATGAGGGTACATAATCTGCTATCCTGAGCTAGACAACTAAGACACACAATGAGTTGATAAATAAAGAGTTGTTTAGCATCCTCCATTAACTATTTCTCTCTCTTTGTCAATATTGCTGTGATTTATGGACAGAAATCAGCCAGACCCCTTCCACAATATTAGGTATTTTAATACTGAAGCAACTTTATCAAGTGTGTGTGTTTATTTTACTGAGATTTTGTCAGTCTCTCTGGAAATGGCAAGTATGAAAAAGTGAGAAATATTTCTATGTGTTATTTTGTGTGCATGGTGGATTGACTCTGGCCAACAGACAAGCACCTAATCAGCTGCTCACTCACTCCACGATCCCACAGGATGGGAAGGAAATGGAAGGCAAGAAGACTTGTGGATAAAGGTAATGGTAGCTTAATAAGGAAGAAAGATCACTGTACCAAAAAAAAAAAAAAAAAAAAAAAAAAGAGAAATTAATTCAGTACTGTCTGCTACAAGCAGATATTGAGGACCTAGGAAGCAGGCCCTCAGCATTCATAATGATTTCTTGGGAAGACAAATGCCACAACCACCGACATCCCCTCTTATTCTTCCTCTCCCTTAGCTTTTCCTGCTGAGCATAGCATCACAGGGTACGGAATATTCCTTTGCCCAGTTTGGGGTAGCTGTTCTGGCTCTTCATTCTCACAGCATCTTGTCCAGACCCAGCATTACTTTCTGGGAGTGAGGAACAGGACAGACTGAGAGACAGAAAACTAATGGTGCACAAGCCTATTCAGCCCAGCCAAAACATTGGTGTGTTAGTAACACTGTTTCAGCCACAAAAGCAAAGCACAGTAGGGCTTGGGCTGCTGTGAGAATAGTTAACTCCATCCCAGCCAGAGGCAAAGGCCTCAGAGTAATGGTATTGGAAGTGTCAACTTTCCTACATTTTTAGATGGTCAAACTAGATTCAACATCACAGTGCCAGATCCTTTAATCTCACTTCCTTTTTCCTGTCTACCAAAAAAAGAACAACTATTTTCATCATTAATATTGGCCAAAATATGACAAACAGATTTTTCTTCCTGAAATTTTTCAGACCTAAAGTGAAAAGGAATGATTCTGAAACAATGTTTGGCTCTATGATAAAATGTTATATTTAAAAATTATTCTAAATGTTTGTAGTAGATTGGCTAAATGTGAAACAACTCCAAATTTAATTTCCAAGAATCTGTGAGAGTAGGTAATATCCCTTATATAGTGGTTAAAGAATTACGAGTTTGTTTTTAGTTTCCATGTTTGTTTCTATTTTATAGCCTCTCAAGTTTTCAATATTTGTTCTCCCTCAGTAATAATTTTACAGCGTTAAAAAGATCAAAAATAATTGATGACCTGGTTGAAAGGCAAACTTTTGAAATAAATTAAAATGGTCAACCAGCATTTTCCTAATACTTTAAGTACAAAGCTATTAAATTTGAAGCATTTGTGCCAATATTTTAATCTTAAAATTATTAAAGAATGCAATTTCATTTAATTCTGAATAATATTTTTGTACATTTTCATATAAAAGATAAATATAAGATTTCAAAAAATGAAGAAAAATATTAGATAACATAAAAAATATTTCTAATTGAAGAAATTACTTTCCTTTAACAAAAAACATGGATTTTCTTTGGTTTATTTAGTTTTGATACTAAGGCAAAACTATTTTTGCCCAAAGTAAGTAAAAATCCATGTCTTCCATGTCTTCCTAAACACAATCTGAAAAATAAAAATCAGGCTTTAGGAACAAATTAAAATGTGTCAGTCCTTCTATAGGCTAGAGAATAGAGCTTCAGTTTGGGTAGTAGGATCTATTTTCAGCTCCCTGCTCTGTCTGAGAGAGATAAAGAACCCAAGACTGACTGTTCCTACTATACTGCTGAGAACCTAGCAGCAAACTTCAGACCTTCTTTGGTAATAGTAATTCAAGCAAACAGGTACAGTACTGTTCAGAACCTGCAGAGTAGCCTTCAATTTATAATTAAACTGGAAAACAAGAATGAAAACCATCCAAATTCAGTAGTGGTTTTGCATCAAGACTTGTATTTTTATATATATAAATTTAATTTTTACTATAATGTCGTCGCATACTACTATCAACCAAAACTGAAGAAAATATTTTCAGTATCTATATCCTGAAATCTCCATCTCTACTGCAATTCACTAATCACTACAGTCAAACAACAACATCCTGAGTCCTGTTACTTGCAATAAAAAAACATGGTTTTTACATCAAAGCATCAAGCTAGTAGGAAGGTTTTGAAAAATTTCACCTGGTTACTGTTGCTTAGGAAACCATAAGGTCAATATTAGCAGATATTAATCACAGAGGTAGCACATTAACTAGTGAAGAGATAGGTGTCCTTACATGACATTTTGAATGAAATAAATAAATGGATTATTGACCAAGTGTAATCATTTGGGATATTATTGTCAGACAATTGAAATTTCAGGAACAACACAGTAACTATTGCTGTTATACTACCCCAGTAATAGTGTAAGGGATGATACAGATATCTTCCTGATTTCAATGTTAGTGAAAATAATGGCACTTGAGATATATTTCTGTTGCGGGGTAAACCCAGTAGAGAGCTAAGTACAAAACCGCTGCTCACTCATGCCCCCACAGTAAGATCAAGAAGAGAATAAGATGGGTGAAAGTAAGAAAAGTTACAGGTTGAGATAAATATAGTTTAATAGTTAAAGCAAAAGCTAGACACTCATGCAAAGCAAAATAAGGAATGAACTCACTGCTTCCCATCATTAGGCAGGTATTTAATAGTTTTCCAGGACAGCAGGGTTCCATCATGCACATGGCTGCTTGGGAAGACAAATACCATTACTCTGAATGCTCCCCTTTCATTCTTCTTCCCCCAGCTTTATAGCTCAGTATGACTCCATATGTTGTGGGATACCCCAGGGGTCATTTGGGGTCAGCTGTCCCATCTCTGTCCCCTCCAAACTCCTTGTGCACCCCCAGCCTACTCACTGGTGGGATGGTGTGAGGTGCAGAAAAAGACTTGGCTCTGTGCAGGCACTGCCCAGCTTTAGCTAAAACATTCCTGTGTTACCAGCACTGTTTTCAGCACAAATATAAATTATAACCCCATGTGAGCAAATATGAAGAAAGTTAAATTTATCCCAGACAAAACTAGTACAATTTGGCAGAGAAAACCATTTTTTCATTTCTGTTTGAATTTATCTTGTTAAAGGTCCAAACTGTAAGTTAATAGAGATCAGGTTAATAACTTTTGATGGATCATAGTCTCATTTCTCAGGACTCTAAATCAATTTATTCAAACAGAAGTTTTGTCCATTTTCTACATGTACTCTTTTTTCTGAATATATAGAATATCTATGGTAATAAACAGATCTGAAGAGGTTTATTGTTATGACATCCTCTGACTTACTTAAAAATACAAATGGAAAGAAAGAATACATAACAGTTAACGGTTTTATAAGTAAATGAATTGCAATTTATTAAAAAAAATGGTTCTCTAAGTGCAAAAATGAAGTACTCATTACAGAAATATAGTTTGAAAACAGAAGTGTGTGTTCCTTTAGTAGATTATCTGTAGACTAAGTAAAAATACATGGTGCCTGTGCAAGGAGCTTTTTTCAGTTATGTGCAGAATGCTGTCACTGGGAGTGTTTTCATGTGTTCACTGAGCCACAGGGAGTGGTTTTCAGTGCATTATTTCTGCAGTCGTATCTAATTCCTTTCTAAAGCCAGTTCAGTGTCCTCTTCCTACAACTTCACTATCATTATTTATATAAACAGTACTTTCTTTGTATGTTTGAGTGGTTTCAGTGAATGTAAGATAATCATACATTTGGTTGATGGCATATACTTCATGTCAGATCTGTTTCTAGCACCTGCTAGAAGCTGTAATAAAAAAAAAAGGCACAACCTGATCCAGCAATATTTTACCCAGAGAAGTTGTGGGTGCTACCTTCCTGGAAGTGTTTCAGGCCAAGTTGGATGGGACTTTGGGAAACCTGGTTTAGTGGAAGGTGTCCCTGCCCATGTCAGGGGGTTGGAAATGGATGATCTTTGAGGTCCCTTCCAATTCAAACCATTCTATGATTCTATTATGGTAGAGTCTTGCCATATATAGGTAGAGGCTATTACACAGATTGCATTGGAAGTATCAGGTTAGTCCATAAATCTTAAAAATAAACATAGCTTGAAAATGTACACAAATCAGCTACGAAGCTGTAAGATTTCAAAATAACTTTTGCAAATTCTATGTAGATTACTGGGGACCATGCTCACAAGTGTTGCGATCTGATAGTTCCTGAGATGCTAAGCACTATTTTCGGTGGGTTCTTTCCTTATCATATAGGTAAACAGTTCTACAAACAAGCTAGAAGAGTATTTTTCTTTTACAATTCTGGATTGAGTAGCCAAGAAATTTTATTAGTATAATGCTTTCTCAAAACTGCTATTCCATTCATTCTTCTTTGTCTACTGAGGGTAACTTAGTGTTCTGTCTTTTCTCACTCAGGTTGAGGCTGCATGGTTTGCCTTGTTGTCCTTATCTACTTATTAGATCACAAACTCCCTGTTCTCTGAATTTTGCTACTTAATCTCTGAATTTTAATTCTTGAAGAATTTGGGTTGGAAGCATCTTAAAATTCATCAAATTGCATGTCTCCATTCCTCTAGCTTGCTTCCTTTTATCTTAATCTCTCTCCCTTTTTATTTTCACATGGATATAAACATCAGTCAAAACTTGGGTGGTCAGTTGGTCTGTTTTTATAAATATATCCAGAAAAAAAGATTTTTTTCAGATGTGTCACCTACTAGTAAAAGGAAACCCAAACCCAATCATCTATTTCCTAAAGAATAATGTATTATCTTATATTTGTTCTCATTAGACCATAGCAGATGAAATTTTCTTAAACAGTGTGCTGTATAGCAAATACTCAGCAGATGGGAAATTGCAAATAAATATTTAAAGTCCAGCAAAGTTGAAAATTGATATTTATAACAAAAAATGTCAAGCAACCAAAATTCTTAACCAAGTATCTTTATATTAATATGTAAATTTCTGTAATTTGGGAAGCAAGTACATGTTTTTCTTTATGAAAGTTTTTGTGCTTCCTTAAGGGAAAAAGAAAACCAAGTATATTAATTAACATGGTTGTCATATGAGACATTTATGCTTCTTGACAAGGTGTAATTTACTAACTAAAACTCTAAAATCAAAAACAAGTGCTATAGTCTGGTTTGAGCAATATTATCTGCTGTTCCATCTTGTCTGAATATAAGGGTGATATTTTTCTTAGTGACAATGGGGAGGCAGCTACATTTCTTAATTTAGCATTCCTTGTTACTTGGTGGTGTCATTCCTCTGCAGGCAACAAGGGGCTGAAGTTAAAGAGAAATTAAAGGCTCATTTTCACAGGGAAATTAATGTGCTGTAAGGTGCACTCTGTACAATGTCCCATCAGTTCTGTTTCTTACTTCCCAGACGGAGGATCTAACAGGTGCCTATTACAGAAATCTTTAAAGCACTCTCAATATTGTAGGTATCTCTAGGATCTGATAGAATGCTGATGCCATAGGCAGGCTGCACATGCATCCCAATGAGGTGATCAAATATCTTACAATAAGAATACCATGGCACTTGTGAAGGAAGACCTCACTCACTTCTTCCAACAGATATCACCCTAAGTAATGCACCTATGATATCTGAATGGAAAGTAAATATGCTCAAGAAACATCTGAGTTTCCCTCTAAAAGCACCATGAGAAACACTCCAAAGTTTTCCCACAGTGATACTGAAGGTAGAAATAGATAGCAGTTATCCTAGACTTAGGACTGTCTTGCAGCATCTATGTACTGCTTCATATGGAGCAAACTTGAATTTTCGGAGAAAATATGGTAAAATAGAGTTTTGATTCAGAGCATTAAAGTAACCCTCTATTTGTTAAATACAAATCTGTGTAATGCCATATTACAGAAAACAAACTTTTGCAATGCTCGCAATGTTTCTCATAATTAATCCACCTTTTCTGATAAACCAATACCTATTTCATAGCTGTCTAGCTGTGATAACAGCTGAACTGTACTGTGATGTCAGCTATAAAAATGCTATTTTGGTTGAATGCTACTCCTATAAAAACATTTGAAGACTACAGATATTTTCTCAGTGCAATTAATAGATAAGACCTGTACTACTTAACCTTCAGGCTGAATGCTAAAAATTTCACATATGCTACATAATATCCTTTTAGACAGAGAAAGATGCTGTAAATCTTCCTTCTTCCTCTGACTTTTCTTCATGTTTACTGAAGAAACCCTGTAATGAACATCTTTGAGGATACTGTTTTACCCTTTTTCACCCATACTCTAGTTTACAGCCTCTCTGGGCAAACTGTTGCAGTGTTTCATTACTATCATTATCCAGACTTGTTTCTAATATTGAATTGGAATTTCCCTTGCTGCAGAATGTGTCTGCTGGCCTCTCCTTTCCTCCAAGAGGAGTCTGGCCTGGTCTTTTTCATATCTGTACAAGAAGCAGTTGTAGGTAGCAATAAGATCCCCTCTTCCCCTTCTTTTCTTTAGCCTGAATAAATCCACTTCCTTTCTACATACCATTCCAAGAGACCAACAGCTCCCCATTCAAGTAAATTTCCTTAAAAAAATATTATTCTATTTTTTATTTCTATTTCTATACTGGTGAAAATAAGATCCATTTCTTATATTATGCAGTGGTAAGTGGAATGGCATGGTGCTATATTTGCTCAGTGTTGTGACATTTATAATAATTTCCACTCCAGAACACAGTTCCCTGTGCACCGTATGTGGAAGAGGCTCACAGCAGTTCAGTTGGACTGGTGCCTTAAAAGGTATGCAAGATGATACGATAATATTAGGTAGTCATGCTAAGGAAGAATATGAGAACCTTTATAATAAATATTAAGTTCACATTTTTTTCTCCTCCCTTGATTCCCCACATAATACTCAGTCTTTTTGGCAAAATGGTGGCTCATGTTTGTTTTCTCCACCAGCAAAACTGAAGCACAGACAGTGAAAACAGGGAATGATACAATTAGAGACTTGGCATCTGTCATGGGTTCAGCAGCAGCAGTCATTTTTCTTTAAGCAGTAGCTGGTGAGCACTGTGTTTTGGATTTTTGGCT
>JASSUY010026893.1:15128-27658 GCA_032466535.1 Forpus xanthops | reverse complement strand
GTGTGATCACCCGTAGATAGTGCATGTAGGTGCGTGTGATCACCCGTAGATAGTGCATGTAGGTGTGTGTGATCACCCGTAGATAGTGCATGTAGGTGTGTGTGATCACCCGTAGATAGTGCATGTAGGTGTGTCTGTCCACCTACCTATGTGCTTCACCTACTCTGTGGAGAACACCTTTTCCTACCCCAATCAAGAAACGCGCACGCCCTGGGGTCTGTGCTTAAAGGTGTCAAGGACTGTCACAGCACCACTGAGCATCCAGGGCTTCTGCCAGTCCCCAGCCTCTGAGCAGGATTCTGGCCATCAGCCCCCCGGGCGTTTCTCTAAGAGCTTATACAGTATCTTGAGATTTTCTGGTGGTGCTTCACATGACACACAGCATATAAATGCCCTCAACAATGCAGTAACATCACCAGAAAGGAACTTGGTCTTTGAGGCTCTTGCTAAGGCTTTTTTTTTTTTTTTTTGCAAACCAAGTAATTTGGAAATAGGTTTAGAATAAGAAAAATGTGGTGATATGCCAGCCTTCATCTGCACTACCACAAATTAGGATGATGCACAGAGAACTGTTCCGATGGTGGGCTGCCCCAGAGCTGATGTACAAGTTGGAATTTCCCAGTTTTTGTCAGTGTGGTACATTCTGAGCTGTGCACTTAAGCTGTTGTGGTAGGGACAGGGATGGGAAAGGGAATGAGGAGCTCTGAACTGATATGTGGTTTAACGTATTTTAGAATTGCGATGTACTGCAGTGGTATGTAGAAATCTCCAGCAATGAAAACTAAACACAGGCAGTTATCCCGGTAGCCACACTCAGCATTATCTGTGCTCCTTAGTTTGCTTAGCTACTTAGCTGCTCCAAGTTTACTGGAGTTGGTGCCTAAACATAAATGGAAGCCAATTAGTTCAAGATTTGATACTGAATGGGAGGTGACAAAGACTTAGATCAGTAAGTATTCTTCCTAGAAACAGGTGATACTTGAGTTTGTGTTTACAGATGAGAATACCAGGAATAAAAAGAAGATAACACTCAAGTCCAATAGAGACTCATTAGGGTAAGAGAAACTGTTTTACAAGAAAACTTTGCAGAAGAGATTAGAGAAGAAGGGAATGAGGAGAGGAGCAAAGGAAGGACTAGTAGGACTTCAGGAAGGGTGAGACTGACTCTTCAACACAGCTGTGATGGCAGCATTGCACACGAGTCCTGATTAATACCATCAAGTACCTCATCAAGAGCTGCTGTGGGTTAAGGCTTTAGGTAGGAAAGGAATGAGGAGAGGTACTCCAGGGACTCGAAACAGCAAGTTTAGTGAATTTGCAGATGAAAGGGAGAGGAAGCAGCAAATGGAAGGGCAAATAAGGTCAAGTATGAGTTTAAGATGTGAAGAGGAAATATGGATTTATTGTAAGAACTGAGAACTACCTAAGAGTGTAAGACAAAAGGGAAGAGTGAGGGAGGAGATAAGAGCAGGAGGATGGGGGAGATGAGAAGATGGAATATGGCACTGGTGTAAGTGGAGGTAGGAAACTTCTGTAACCGGAACATAGAAAGGGAGGAGGCAGCTGAGGAAAGGGAGACCAGCCAAAAGGCAGCTGGGGAGAAAGGGATGAAGTTCTTCTTTGTCATCTTTGGCTTGGAACAAATGGTGAAATTCTGTGAAGAGAGGGAAGTGGAGACGATGAAGGGAAGATTTGAGGAAAAAGCTGTGATTGTCAACATCTTTCAGTTAAGTGGGGGAAAAAGCCCCACCAGACATTGGACATCAACATGGAAAGAGGGGTAGATCACTCAGGGATGAAAGAATGTATAGTATACAGGATCATAAAGTGTTAATAGCTACCATATATTAATTTTAGTAATCTTATCCCACCCCAAAATTTCATTATATTCTTCTCTTTTTGTAAGTCAGCATCTGCCTTTCTGTGTTTGCTCACTGGAGCTATATGTAGTTGTGTGGCCAAATGTTTGTATTTTTACTAAAGCATTTTGAAAGCTAAACTGTTTTTTTAAGTTGAAAAGGCGGTAATGAGATTGGTTTGGTTTTTTTTTTTTTTTTAATTTTCCCTTTTCTTTCCTTCCTATTTCAACAGATCCTTTCTTAGAATATTTGCTCGCTTCCCTACTTGACTTTTTACATCAGTTTTAATGAAGTGTATTGCAAGCTCCCTATTTTTTACAGGAAGATATATAGGACAGCATCAGTTGTTATAATATAGCTGTATAATATTGACAGACAACTTTTCCTAAGTTCACAAGTCACTAACAGCTGTGAATATAGGTGGTAGCAACTTGTTGCAGTACACTGCTGAGGCTTTGACAGTGATGAATAGAGTAAATTGATCCTGATGAAGAGGGGTAGAAAAGCAGTATGCACCTTCATGAAGCGCTGCTGGTGGTGAAACTGAAAGACATCATCTGGGAGATAAGCATATGTGCTGTTCTTAGGGTGGGTGGTTTCTGTGAAGGGGGAAAAGGAAAGACTCATGGTGAGACCAAACAATAGAATGATTTCTCTTAAGGACATCCATTGCTATGTGAGTGAACAACTTTTCACAGGATTCAGCTGCTGCTACAGCTGGGAAAAATAATAGGTTAGATTTCTGCTTAGTAACTGTTCTTTGATCCTGCAACCCCTTAGCACAAATTGCCTTCTCTAAAGAGTCTGATTCAGCTAAGTGGAAGAGTTAGCACAAGTAATGACTTTCTGGGGAAGTAAGAATCTGCAGGAGCAGGCGAGTCCCTGGAGCAGTCACCACAGGTTACAGTGAACCACAGGGGAAAAACTGAATTAACAAAAACTACACAGAACCTGTCAAGTGTGTTGGAACATATTTGCATAGCCTGCTGTGTTACATCAGGGTAACTTGCTGATATATATGAGTGTGTGTGTGTAACTTCAGATGCTCAGTTTCCTATCAGAAACCAGTACTGTGAAAGTGCTTTACAAACCCATTCACTATCAACTATAACAAGATATTTTTTTGCTGTTGTTTTAAAACAGGTTTTAGGTCATTTTGCTTCTATTTTTTCCTATTTTTCAGTGTATTCATTTTTTTTTTCTTTATTTATACTTGAAATTGTCTCAGTGGATAAAGCAGCATGTTGCCTCATGGTCGGAGAGACCTTATGATCACAATTAACCTCATGGGCTGTAGATGCCTTAGGACAGGATGTTTCCTTGCTGTTTTCCAACAGCAACCAGCACAGTAAGACAGGCTAGACATTGTTACTGAAATGCAAGTAATAATGATTAAGTTTTAAATGGTGCAGCAACCAAATGAAAAATAGTTCTTTTGAATCAGAACTGAAAAGCTGCATATTGATTGCCTCAGGCCTCACTTGTTCAGTTCCTCAGCTAATAAAACATTCAGTTTTTATAGTTACTTGACTCTCAGTATTGGCTGATGCTTTAAAAACAAACTTTTTGCTTATTCTTTGTAATTTGCACTATTTTATAATGGGTTTTTATTCTTTGTAATTTGCACTATTTCTACAATGAAGTCCTTTTTTCCTGGAGCATATTAAGGAAAAACATTATGCATGTTTCACACACTCACCTGGGACTTGGGAGAAAAAGTCGCTCGTGTCATCAGCAAATGTACCTGCAATCAGGGGTCTGCCAGTAGTGGGATCTGAAATCTAGGATCAGTTCATCTCCTGGTGAAGACTTTTACAAAATAACTATGAAATGGGAATAGAATCAAGTTCTTTGTAAAATGAATAAAGAAAATTAGCAGAATACAGGAGAAATTTTATTGCGTTGTAACAATCTGCCTGGCGAACACTTATCTTGCATAGTTAATTTAAATATAGTGCATTTAAGAATAATTCTTGCTCTTTTCTCTGGGGTTACATGTCTAGTTTATGCTGCTGCTCTAATCTTTTCTGGTCTCTGATAGTTGTGGGAAGTTTTACAGTCCAGGTTAATCTTTGCAGCTGGGCTCGGGCCAAGACTCAGGATGCAGAATAAGGGTCTCAGAGGTAACCTTGCGTAGAGAAGTTTCTGAGGATTGCTTTTCCATTCTTCACAGTAGGATGACTGGAAGCAGCACAAGCACCAGTGGAAAAGCAGGGCTGTGCGCACACCAGTTACCATAACAACAGGGACTGGTGCTGGTCTGGACCACAGCTGCAGGCATCTGCTCTTGCATTTACCACATGTACATAAAGGTAAAACCTTAGCAGGAATGAGTAAGCAAGCTTCAGGTTGTAAATTAAGAACTTGGTGCAGCAGTTGGTTCCTTGTAAATTGGGCTGAAGGGAAGTGTTTAATAAAAAGTCTGTTTTAGGTAAAGAGCCAAAGAGGGATCAGTTTTGCTAGTGTGTAACATTGGTATATCAGGATCTCTTTCTGCTCTTATGTCCATTTACTACTGTGCTTTTATTAACAAGTTTCTTTAAAATCTGGTATGTTTAAGAAAGAATTTTAACAGTTATCCTGATATTTTCAGGACATTATATTTTCAGGACATAACCTTATTACAGTTCAGAATTACAGTAAAAGTGAATAAATGCAGCCTCTGTCTGGACTGTAGGCAAATTACAGTAATTCCATATCCAACCGTAGCCCAGACCTTGGCTATAATGATGTAATGGGTTTGCACATCAAGATTTTGGTAGCAAGGGTGGCTTCTGTGAGAAGCTTACAGAAGCTTCCTCCATGTACAATAGAACCAATACTAGATGACTCCAAGACGGCCTCCCACAGGCCAAGGCTGAGCCCATCAGTGACAGTGGTAGCACCTCTGGAATAATGTATTTAAGAGGGGGGAAATGTTATTGCACAAGAGAAACTGCAGCTGGAAAGAGGAGTGAGAATATGTGAGAGCAACAGCCCTTCAGGGACCAACTGTGGAGCAGTTCATGAAGAATTGCAGCCTATGGGAAGGACTCGCTTTGAAGACATTCATGGATGACTGCCTCCTATGCAAGTAGAAGAGTGTGAGGAGTCCTTCTCTGAGGAGAAAGGAGCAGCAGAGACAATGTGTGATTACCTGACCACAACCCCCATTCCCTGTCCCCCTGCACTGCTGCAGAGAGGAGTTAGAGAAAATAGGGAGTGGAGTTAAGCCCAGGAAGAAAGGATGGATGGGGAGAAGGTCCTTCAAGAATTAAAGGGGGTTATTTTCTCATTATCCTGCTCTGATTTTGATTGGCAGTAACTTAAACTAATATCCCCAAGTTGAGTCTGTTTTGTCTGTGACAGAATTGGTGAGCAATCTGTCCCTGTCCTTATCTCAGCCCATGAGCCCTTTGATGCATTATTCTCTCCCCAGTCCTGCTGAGGAGGGCAGTGATAGAGCGGCTTTGGTGAACATCTGGCATTCAGCCAGGGTCAAGCCACCACACTGAGGAAATGGTATTCGCTGAAGCATCCCCTTTTAATACAGTTTCTGGATTTTAGTTATGTGTTCTCTGCCATTTCACTTGCCACAAGCCTCTATATGGAAGGTGATACTGAGGAAATCTTTGTAAGCCACCCAAAAAGAGAAGACAAGAAAAATATCTTGTGGGATGTTTCATAGAGTAGGGGGAGAAAACCTTTGCATCAATATTTTACATCTAGCTTTCAGAAAGAGGCCTTCTTATGTGTCGTTTCTATTTTGTACGCCAACTTTTTGTGTTAACTTTCACATGGATGTTTGATAAACTTCTTAAACATAGAAAGTGCCTCTGTAGAGGGAGTTTGTGTAGATGCTTCCATCTGCACAAGAAGATTGGATTTAAAGCCCTCTGAAAATCACATTCTTAATAGCATGATTTGGTAGAGCTGTTCTTCAGAGGGCTTATTTGTGTCATACCTCACTACACCCTGGAAGACCACAGAAATAGAAAACTTTGGTGTCAGTACTGGAACTATAGACTTGGTACCAAATGTGAAGATAAGCCAAAGCAATGGATAAGGCCAGAGCCCCTGCTGCCTCAGAGGATTTAACCAGTCCCATATGCTGTAGGGATTTCTAGTCAATCTTATCACAGCGCATGTGCAGGAGAGCAGTGGGAAGTGTTGCAGAACGGAAGGGAAGTAACACTGATGCACCACCCAGCCATACGCCTCCCTCAGGAATGAAAAAATAATCATTTTTGCCAGAAAAGCGCTGACATTTCTGCATCAGTATATGGGTCAGGGAACTATAAATAACCCTAGATAGCAAAAGAAGAAAATAATAAAATTAAATGGATAATCTCTGTAATAAATTATGGTTGTCAATCTGCTGACCCAAAACTAGTGGTCATTGCCATTCCTCAGTCAACACAAACACAAAGATTGCAGTATTGGCCTAAACCGATATTTATTCCATCACAAGGCAGCATTGAAATTATTGGAAAAATTAGACTAAACTGATAAACACAGCTTTTTTTAACAACCATATTTTCCAGCCCACCATAGCTGTTCATTCTTCCAACCCATGCATTTTCTTCTTTGCTCTCACTTGATAGTTCAATGCTGTGTTAATTTCACATAGATACAGATGGCATTAAAGAACAACAGCTGAAATACAGACTGGAACCAACAAAATATTTCAATATATTGTCTGAGAACTTTAGCATTTCATTTTATATCCCCAAGTCATCTCACCCCTTCCCATCCTACTCCTCAAAACTAAACATCTCCTATTTTTAAGGATGGAAAAAGCCCTATTGATATTGAGACCACCTGTGCTTAAGCTTTTTGCTAATTTATGGAAGTACAAGTGTTACAAAATGCAAATATTGTTTGAGATAATGTATAGGGAATTTAAGTAATTTGGATGGGACTGTTGCTGCCATTTTGCATCATGGCCATTCTGTGTAATTATATGCATTATGGGTACTGTATTTATTTTGCCAATTCGGTTGAAAAATATCCCTGATACTTACTTGGCTCTTCAGAACATCCTAAGCAACCTCTCTCCACCACCTGTGAGAGTGTTTTAAAATTAGTTTTTTAGTAATAAATATCAACTGCCGTACAACAAGGAAAAATCCGTAGCAAGCAAAATTTTATTGAAAGTATCAAAGATAATTGATAGATGAGGTTTTTTTCTTCTGAGCCTTCAGCTTGCTGTCTTGTGAGATGTATTAGATTCAATTGCTGTGAAAACTTCAATCTTGTTTAATGGTAGGTGATTGTTGACAGGTACTGGACAAAGGTTCCTGAAGGGTCCTGGTGTCTCAGGGGGGAGCAGTTTCCCCAGTAACCCTGCGCAGGAGGGTAGGGCAGGGGCTGGCAGGGCTCTCCAGCTGCCTGCTCCTTCCTCAACATTGCGCTTTCTGCCTCTAGGATTCTTTCAAAACTGCAAGAGCTGAAAAAAAAAAACCATTTTAAAATATAGCAATAATTTTTCCACAAAGCCTCTTAATCTCTGATTAATTCCCATTTGACTAACGGACACCAAACTTGCTATACCCTCCTGCAGTCTGTAGCAGACCTACTAGGATTGATCGCCCATGGTTTCCCCCAGTATAATCATTTACCTAGTGATAAAATAAATTCACTACCAATAGGATGTGCATTAACTCTTGAATTAGATGAAAGGCTTTCCTAGCTCCGCAGGACCAGAAAGGAGAAAGACTGTGGAGAACCAATGGACATGATTGGCAGGAGAGGTGTTTTGAAACTTTCTCTCCAGATGGTTTCCAGTGGAAAACATTCTTCTTGCAGCATTAAAATCTTTTGTGAGAAAAACTTTCTGGGTGCCAAAGGGCTGTCATTAAGTACAGGAAGAACTGTTGCCCTCTGCCTGGGCAGCAGTCTGAAAGGTTTTGAGCAGGAAATTTGAGCAGTGGGTTTGTTAATGGTAGTTCCTGCCTCCAGGATGCTCGAATAAATTGTTCTGTAAAATTCTTCTTCTTGTGGAAAAAGCTCTTCTCAATTTATTTTTTCCCCTTTATATCCCAATTCAGAACATTTAAAAATTCTTGTTTCTTTTTCTCTGGAGTGAATTTGCATTTTCTGATCAGTTCTAATCCTGCATTTCCTAGTTTAGGAATGTAGAGTTCAAAACTAACACTTACAAATGGAATTAGCTTAAAGTGCAGGCTCCTACCAGTCTTGAAGTAGAGGTGTGCTGTATTTTATACAGGAAACACAGTTCAGGGTGCAGTTTATCTCATTGCCCATCAATTAAAGTATCAAAAATTTCCACCGAGCACATACTGCAGTAATCTAGCATTTAAGTGACAGAAATCTGTCTTTTCTGTACCAGCAGTCAGGTATAGAACTTACAGGTACTTTTTCATAGAATCAGAACTGATATTGCTAATCCCACTGTTTGTTTTTTTTTTTTTTTTCCCTCAGATATTCCTGCAGTTTAAAAATTAAATAAATTGATTGCATATTAAAAAATATGAGATTCAAAGTGGGTTTTATCTTATAACAAGTTGCAGTAATGGCTAAGATTCAGAAACGGAATGATCGAAGCCAGGAGTTTATTGTAAGGCTTTTTGTTTGACTCACATAAAGCAGCACTCTATTCTAGGTTGTGTGGATAATATTCTGAAAGCTGTGTGATTGTGTGCATTCCTCAGCAGTGGCCTTGCGTGAAAAAGTGCTTTAGTTCTTTACAGCATGCAAAGGAATGATGTGTTCCTATCTCAGTTTTATTATTTGATGAGTACATGCATAACTTCTTTCCTAGATTGTCACACTGCCTTTCCTGTTCTGTTTAGGAAAAATACAGGTTAAAAGTAAAACAAACAGGTAGATGGGGAGTGACATTTTACTGACTAGTACGGGTAGCCATAGGCTGCAAGGCAGGATTTTCCATTTTAAGGTTTTTCTGAATCCACCAATGCCCTCCAGATTTTTTCTGCATTGCTGTTTACTTGGCTGAGCCTTAAATTTCAAGCAGCTGATGAAAAAGAAATAACAGTGAGCCTCTCATTCCTCCTGGAAGATGATGTATTTGGGCTTGCCTGTTCAGATGGATGCTAGCTGCGTAGGGCAAGATAAACAGCCAATCCTCCACCGGTTGACTGATATATATATCCAGTTTCCTAGCAATGCATACGATTGTGTGTCTTCTTTGTTTTATATGGATGTTGTCCTCATGTTCCAATTGTCATTCTTGTAAACTGCTAGTATTTCCCAAGTGGGCCATCAGAATTGTTTCAAGCGCTTGCAGTGCTAAAAGCATGGATTTCTGCCACTTGGATAAAGCTGGTGCCTGAGTGCTTTCTGAGTGTTTACACTGCCTGTGGAAAAGATGCAAAAGATACTTTCCTGAGTTAATTCCTCTGTGGAGCATACCTTTGGGATATTCACAGTAAATTCACAGCTTTCCAGTGGCTGACATTTCAGCAAAGCCTTTGTAATTTGGACCAGTAGCTAATCACTCATTGTTAAAATGCATGTCTGATGTCTCACCTGGAATATTTAGCTTCAATTTCCAGCTGCTGAACCATTTCAGAAGCTCAAGATTCATTTAGATGTTTTTCATAAGGATTTCTGTTTGGTTTGCCTAAATATTTTTGCTGCTCCTTAGTGTGATTAATTGAAATGATACTATCTGCTCATCTTGAAATTCCATGCGTGATTAGCCAGGTAATGAGAATAATAATACTACTTTCCATTTTTGGATTGGAAATTAGTCTAAAACATGAGTGATGTCTCATAACCACATTCTGAATGAGAACAAAAGACAACATGAAGAAGGAAAGGCCATGTGAACGTCTAAAAGTCTAAGCCACAACTAAGAACCTGTCTTCAAACAGGGTGGGCACAGTTGTGGGAAGGCTGATTGAGAGACAGCCAGCTTGTTTTCCACCTCGCACAGTGCTTTTCTATAATGGGAAAGTCTTTCTTTGTATTTTAAAGGAAAGGATCAACCAGGAACTGAGCCAAAAGCCATCAGTTTTCAAAAACAGGCTGACTTGTCTTAGTTTGGATGCCCATGATGTAAACTGTTGTGCTTGGAGGGTATAATTTTCAAGGTGTATTTTTCATGGGCAGCACTGAAACTCCCTGCATCTTTGCATGTAGAGAAGCAGATCCTGCACTGCCTCTCCTAAAATGCAGTATTATGAAAAGCACTTCAGAGGTTTGCTCTTTGTAGGTTATTTTTTCACTTTGGAGGGATGAGTGATGTGTTTCTGGCACATTATGTGGCCCTGGTAAGTTGCTTAAACCATTCCATCTCATGATTTTCAGAGGCATAAAATATACTCAGCCTTCACTGTCTTCCAAAGTGGTGCCAATTTTTATTCCATAATATGATGAAAATTTGGTGGTTCTTTCCTGTTCCAGTTATTAAAATTTTAATCTTTGTCCAAACTCTGCTGTCTTTCTGCCATTCTTCCCTAGCACCATCATTACGAATTTACCTCTTCTATCTTCCCTTCATAGTGGGACCAATTCCCCTTTATTCTGCTTGTGAAGTCTATTTTCCACATAGCATCTTTTTGTCTTGAGCTTTGGAATGATCACATATTGCCCAAGAGTGTTGCAATGATGGGAATAAAGACAAATTTTATATTCACCTTTCTTTCACAGATGCAGTTGCAACATTATTAAGTCTGTTTAAAGGTGGTTGTACCATGATTCTGTATCATAATTATATATCAGTAGTCAAAGATTTAGCAACTGCCTGTACCTGGGATAACAGGCCATGTAAGGAATATCAAGGTTTGCAGCTTTAATGCTGCCCCGTTTTTACATTCTACTTGTCTGCTAGAATCCCTGAATACTCTCCAGTTGAAATTGTTATACTATAGTAATAAATCTGATCAGACTTTCAGAGCTATTTGCTGTATACTTATTTATGCTTGTTAAATTCCAGTTTTAAAGTTTTTTAGAGATTCCTTTTACCTAACATAAGGAGCCTCTTGCCTTATTTCGAAATGGCAATGGTAAAAGAAGTTTTGAAATGCAGAAATCTGTAGGACTGTTTATTTTACGCTCGGAAAAGAAGTGGCAGGAGATAGGAAAATAAGCAAACCTGCCAGCCAAAGCTGTCACAAGATGTGGTGCTTGGTCTCCCAGTTTTGCCAGGACTCCAATGGGCATATATTCATTTAAAAGCATTAAGTATATTAGTTGTAAGTAAGTTCTTTTAGTACTGGATTAGATATTTAATACCAAAATACAGAAAAACATAATTCCATAAGGCTCCTGAATGTGAGAAAACCGTGGCCAGATTAGGATCTCAGAGTCCGATTTGCCTTTTGCTATGAGCTATTATCTGATCCCTGCTATCTTTTATAAATAGAGAATTTCCTCTTATTTATCACCTACTTCCCTTAACTCTGAAAGTAAGAGATACCTTCTAAACAGAGAATGAAGAGGCCGTTTGTGCTGTAGGGTGAGCTGAATTTAAACAAGCATCCCATGGAAGTTGTGAGGAAGGCACGCAAAGCTCTCCCTGTTTCCCCATGCCTGCTGTGTTACTGGACAATGCTCAGCCCTGCCTGGCTGGAGTCAGCTTGTGGGGGGCACCTGCTGTGCCTGAGTGGGGACTTCATGTAAGGAATGCCGATGTCCTCCGTTGTCTTCATCCCAGCCTGTGTGGTAGTCATTTCTGTGGCATCTCTAAAGAAACACTCCAAAGAGTTTCGGTGGCTGATACACAGTGTATAGGAGGTGCAAATATGTTTAGTTTTGCTTCACTGTCTAAAATTCATATCACACTAGAGTTCAGATAAATCATTCTGGATTCTCTGAATGTCTAAAGAGCAAATTTATTGAGTTATTGTACTTGCTGATTCAATAAATACAAAACATCATTTCTGATGACATTTGCCCACCTCCTCCCTCCTTCTTTCTGGCTTTCAAACCCACTCTTTGCTATGCCTGAAAGTTTCTAAATGCTTTATTTTTAGGGGGAAAAAAAAAAACTATTGCAGATTTCCTGAGCATCTGCCCTCATCCCTGAAGCTACTGCTTTGGAGGAGATGACTTAAACTTGACTTTTGTCACAACCTCACTCCATTAATTTTTTGCTAGGTTCCATGCTGTGTTGTCATTTCTGCAGCAGAAGTATATACCAGCACTCAGGCCTGCAATTTGGAGCTTTCCCAAACATGAAAAGTTTCAAACAATGAAAACAGGTATTTCAGTGCTCTCTATACTTGTTATCACTCTGTAGCATTAAAAACAAGAAACTCGATGATGGTAACAAATACAGATTTCCTATGGAAGCAACTGCATGTTGCTTCCATTCGTCTTTACTGTCAGTTAGAGTATTACACAATTTTATAGTCTGAAACACAAAATCATGGTGATGATAACAATGGTTAATTAATAAAAACAATTTTAGACAATTAAGGTACCAAAGCATCGGTGTCTTCCGCCTTCTTTATAAAAAACTAATTTTGATGTTTGCTTGGACACTTCTTATAGAATCATAGAATAGTTAGGGTTGGAAAGGACCTTAAGATCTTCTAGTTACAAATCCCCTACCTTGGGCAGGGACACCTCCCACAAAACCATGTCGCCCAAGTCTCTCTCCAGCCTGGCCTTGAACACCGCCAGTGATGGAGCATTCACAACTTCCCTGGGCAACCCATTCCAGTGCTTCACCACCCTTACAGTAAAGAATTTCTTCCTCAG
>JASSUY010026893.1:3992-14898 GCA_032466535.1 Forpus xanthops | reverse complement strand
TTAAACTTCATGAGGTTGGCATCAGCCCACCTCACAAGTGTGTCAAGGTCTCTCTGGATGACATTCCTTCCCTCCAGAGTATCAACTGAACCACACAGCCTGGTGTCATCGGCAAGCTTGCTGAGGGCACATTCAATCCCGCTGTCCATGTCATTGACAAAGATATTGAACAAGACGGGTCCCAACACCGATCCCTGAGGATCACCACTTGTTACTGGTCTCCAGCTAGACATTGGACCATTATCCCCATCATAGAAGGCCACCAAATGGGTCAGGCAGGATTTCTCCTTTGTGAAGCCATGCTGGCTGTCACCAAGCACCTTCTTGTTTTTCATGTGCCTTAGCACGGCCTGTTAGGAGAATTTCCTCCAATATTTTGCCAGGCACAGAGGTGAGGCTGATTGCTCTGTAGTTCCCTGGCTCATCCATTTCCCCCTTCTTGAAAATGGGGGTTATATTTCCTTTTTTCCAGTTGTTGGGAACTTCACCTGACTGCCATCATTTTTCATATATGATGGACAGTGGCTTAGCAACTTCATTCACCAGCTCTTTCAGCATCTGCAGATGGATTTCATCAGGTCCTATGGACCTGTGTACATTCTTAATATGGTCTCAAGCCAGATCCTCATCCACAGTGGGCACAGGGTCTTCATTCTCACTGTTCCTGCGTCTGCCTTCCAAGACTTGGGTGGTGTGGTCAGAGCATTTTCTGGTGAAGACTGAGGCAAAGTAGTCATTAAGAACCTCAGTCTTCTCCAAATCCAGAGTAGCCAGTTCTCCTGATAGCTTCCTGAAAGGGCCCACATTGTCCCTAATCTGTCTTTTATTTGCAATATATCTATAGAATCCCTTCCTGTTATCTTTAACATCCCTAGCCAAGTTTTATTCTAAGTGAGCCTTAGCTTTCCTTGAATGTTTTATTGCATTTGCAGCGGAGTAAGAGGCTATCCCAGAAAGACTGGAAAAACTTAGAGTCTTATTAACAGTCTGAATATTCGGTATTAGGATAAACTATTAATTATGAGTAGCAGCTGCTCTTGGAGAGTTATGTTTTTTACACTGTGTATATGAGCATCATAAATATTCCAGTGCCTTTGTTTTGTTAGAAGTGATGATTGTCTTGTTCTATTCTCCTTGTACTCTTCTAGGAGTTTATATTACCTTTAATATGCCTGTTGTCCTCCACATAAGATACATTTCAAACAGATTTGTCCTGTCCTGTTAGTTTTATTTCTTATTTTGAGATGCCTCTGATTTTAGGTAGCTCTCTGTGATACAATGGTAAAACTGCTCTTACATGCCTTTCTTTAAAAAAAAAAATGTGTGGAATAGCTAAAACATACCCAGATATCTTTGGGCCTGATTTTTAGTTTTGATTTGTAAAATTCAATAACCGGAGTTAAATATTTTTCATACCCAAATTTTCCCAAATTTTCATATTTTTGGGAAGTTTGAACAAAAGGCAGTACTTTAATGCCAGCATTTGAATGGGGAAAAAGCAAGCAACCAACCAAACTTGGGCAAATTTGCATTTTCAAGACCTATTCAAAAAGTGCAGGTGAAAATACACAAAAAGATTATTTGAACTGCCGTAATTTGGTGTAAATTATCAGACCTTTAGTGAAAGAGATTTTAGGGAAATAAATAAGGTCCTTTGTATCAGTCAGCTCCTTTGGATCAGCAGCTCTGGGACACTGTTTTTGCTGTAACACAGCAGGAATCTTTGGTGAATCTGGGTTAAACAGACAAAAAAAATGTATGTTCTCTGACATAAGGGTAGTTGGAAGCAATGTCAATACCTCTGAAGGTTTTAGGTAGCTCAGCAAGGCAACTCAATGCGAAGAGCAAGCGTAGCCAGATGAGTGGGGTTTGGTTTTGTTCTGCTTCATTGGATAGCACATCAACCTAAGCTGCTTTCTGTGGCTTGTTTCAATTCCTGTGCTACCTCCCAAGTTGTGCCAGTTTGACTGCTTGCATCATTGGGTGATGAACAAAGTCTAGGGATCAATTTCAATTTAAAATAACCCTTTTCTTCCCTAATGCTGGTGAAAAAGGTGTTTGTCAAACTGCAGCCTGAGGGATTTCTATTGGCCTGGTAAGAAGGGTAAGAATTAGCTCTCCTGTGCAGCCTAGCAAGCTAGCAAAAAGGAAGGTAACAGTAAGCACTGCCATGGAAGGACAAATTCTTTTAGGTGTATTTCATTCTGGAAAGATAGGCTTGGTTTTATGAGTAATGGGGTTGCTGCTTGGGTATTCTTCCTGTGTCCACTGAGAGAGAATGCATAAATGTTCTTTATAAGTAAACCTGATTACAAGCAATGAAATACCTGCCTCTTGTCTTCCATTCCTCCCCACAGTGGGAGCAGCCTGGCAATCCCCCAAACACTGCCTAACCATTCCTGAGGGAAAGGTCACTATTACATTGCTGGGTGTTTGATAATAGCCCAGGAACTCAGGTTTTGGGACAGAGCTACAGGATTATTCTAGGCTTGCCAGTTCATTTGTAAATAAAGTACATGTATTTGACAGAGCATTGTGATGGGATCTGCTTTTTTCCCTGGCCTTAAGAGGCCCTCAGACTTTTGGCAGGGGTTGTCCTGGCAGAGAACATGAGAATGGAAACAACATAACTGAATCAGTTTGTTTAAATTTCCACTAAAGCTCTACAGTGAAAGCCTGAGGAGGTTATTTACTGAACCCATGCTGTGAGGGTGATAAAAGTATCTCAACAGGTTTAAACTACAGTGAGACAAGACCCTGAGTATTGCCATCCTGCTAGCTTGTGAATTCCAGATTGAACAGAAATTAACCCCTCTATTTCTGTGTACTGTGGAAATATATGTAAATATCTTTGTTATTTTTAAAGTAACCATGTGTTTGTAATCTTTTTTTACCATCATTTCTGTTTTGCAATCAGCATTTTGTCTGATTGCAAAATATATAGTCTACAAAATAGGTTTCTGTTTATGAATTGGCAACAAATTTTGTACTCTTGCTTCCACTCCTCAGGCATTCTCACTGTGATTCCTGCTCAGTGTTCATACATCAAGAGCAAGTCACTGAAGTCTAAACTGGTGCCCACTCTCTAAATCATCTATTTGGCAATGAAAAAGAATTCTAAAACGGTTTCTTAACTTCAGGCTAGCAAACATTTCAGAATAAAAATTAAAAGTTTCTTCATAGAATCACAGAATCCAGTAGGTTGGAAAAGACCTTCAAGATCATAAAGTCCAACCTTTACCCCAGAACTGCCAAGACCACCACTAAAACGTCACTGAGGGCCTCATCTACACAGTTTGTGAACACTTCCAGGGACGGTGAGTCTACCACTGCCCTGGACAGCCTCTTCCAATGCCTAAGCGCCCTCTCAGTGATGAAATTTTTCCTAATATCCAATCTAAGCCTCCCCTGGCACAACCTGAGGTCATTGCCTCTTGTCCTGTCACTAGTTACTGGGAGAAGAGACTGACCCCCACCTCACTACAACCTCCTGTCAGGCGTTTGTAGAGAGAGGTAAAGTACCCCCCAAGCCTTCTCTTCTTCAACCTCAGCCGTTCCTCCTCAGACCTGTTCTCCACGCCCTTCACCAGGTTTGTTGCCCTTTTCTGGATCCACTCCAGCATCTCAATTTCTTTCTTGTAGTGAGGAACCCAGAACTGAACACAGGATTCGAGGTCCGGCCTCACCAGTGCCGAGCACAGGGGGAAGATCACTGCCCTGACCCTGCTGGCCACTCTATTGTTGGTACAGGCCAGGATGCCACTGGCCTTCTTGGCTGCCTGGATACAATCTGGCTCATGTTCACTCAGCACCCCCAGGTCCTTTTCTGCTAAGCACCTTTCAAGCCACTCTTCCCCAAGCCTGGAGCATTCATGGGGTTATTGTGGCACAAATGCAGGAGCCAGCACTTTGCCTTGTTGTTGAACCATTGGCCACAGCCCATCGACCCAGCCTGTCCAGATCCCTCTGCAGAGCTTTCCTATCCTCCAGCAGAACAACACTCACAGCAAACTTGATGTTATCTGCAAATTTACTGGGGTGCACTCAATCCATTCATTCAGATCATCAGTGAAGACATTAAATAACACTGGCCCTAACAATGAGCCCACTAGCAACCAGTTGCCAACTAGATGTGATACTGTCTACTACCACTCTTCAGGCTCTGCCATCCAGACAATTTCCAACCTAGTGAACCTATCCAGGTTCATGAGCAGCCAACTTCCCCAGGAGAATGCTGTGGGAGACAGTGTCAAATGGATTACTAAAGTCCAAATACACAATTCCACAGCCTTTCTTTCACTCATCAACCAGGCAAGTCACCTTATTGGAGGAGATCAGGTTGGTCAAGCAGGACCTGCCCTTCATGAACCCGTGCTAATTGGTTCTGATGCCTGTGTTTTCCCACATGTGCTATATGATCTCACTTAGGGCCATCTACTCCATTACCACTCCTGGCACCAAGGTCAGGTTGACAGGCTTGTAGTTCCCAGAGTCATCCTTCCTTTGCTTTTTGTTAGGGAGGTGTCACAGCAGGAAACCTCCAATCCTCGGGGACATGCCCATTAGACCAGGAGCACTGCTTTTTCCACTAGTAATGGTAATCACTAGGTCAGCTATGTAAAAATATAGTAGAATGGTAGTTGAATGTTCAGATACCAATACCTCGTTTGTTTCTGACAAGTCTCACCCTTTCAATGCAGGATACAACAAGGATGCTTGAGCTGCAGCCTAACAGAGGACAAAAAATGAACCAGATATACCATTTTCAGGATTGAGATTTTCCATCAGCCTTCAGAAATGGATTGATGTAAGAAAAATTATTCTGTATGAGACCAAAAGATACAACACAATCTGATAAATGAACAACTGTGGCTTTTCAGCTGACAGCTGTTTCACCTGACGATTTAGTTAAAGGCCTGATGGCCAAAGGGACACATGGAAGAAAGTATTTCTGTAGGATGAGTCCCCAGAAGGAAAACCTTGTAATTTGTATATGTTTGAAACATCCAAGATTCAATTTATGGAATTGCTATGTAATGCCTAGACCATTTTGCATGTTCTAAGCTGTGCTCAAGCTTGTTCTGACAACTCCAGTGCAAGGTGAAGTTGTAGACTACAGCGTTGACTCCTGGCTTAGAGCTCTGACTCACACATGATTAATTACCTCTCCATCTCCTTTCCTAATAACTGGTTTTGTCTATGATACCAGTCTCTGCCACTTACTGTTCTGCAGCAAGTAATTTTTCTGCCTCTCATCTGGCACTGTGGAGTGTTAGGAAGAGGTAAGAGCCAAAACACAAATAGGTGTGTGTCATGGTTTAAACACAGTCAGCAAATAAGCCACACAGTCCTAGCTCACTTCCCCCCTTCCTCCCACCTCTCTAATCCCAGAGGGACGGGGAGGAGAATCGAAAGAATGTAACTCCCCTGGGTTGAGATGAGAACAGTCCAGTAACTAAGGTATAACACAAACCACTGCTGCTACCACCAATAATAATAATGATAAGGGAAAGAACAAGAGAAGAGAATATAACTGCTCACCACCCGCTGACTGATACCCAGACTGACCCAAGCACTGATCTAACTCTTCTGGGTAACTGCCTCCAGTTTATATAGTGGGCATGGCGTGCTGTGGTATGGAACACCTCTTTGGCTGGTTTGGGTCAGGTGTCCTGTCTCTGCTTCCTCCTGGCTTGCCCTCCTCCCTGGCAGAGCATGAGAGAAAGTCCTTGGTTAGAGTAAATATTGCTGAGCAGCAACTAAAAACATTGGTGTTATCAGTGCTGTTCTCAAGCCAAAAGTCAAAAACACAGCAGTGCACCAGCTACTAAGAGGGAGAAAAATGACTGCTACTGCTGAACCCAGGACAGTGTGACTTTTGGGAGATACCGGAGAGGTGAGATTTGCTCTTGCAAACAGGGAAGTTGCCTGTAGATTTAAATGGGAGTACAACACTCGTTTTTATATCTATCATAAAACTCAGTTTCCAGAGACAAGTATTTTTAAAAAAAAATAAAATATAATTTAATATTTTGAAGTTACAACTCAATTTTATCTATCAAAAAATAGATGATTTAACACTGTTAGTTACCACTACTGCAGTTAAACTGTCTTTGGAAACTAACACCATCTCCTGACTGCTCAGGGAAATGCAGGGATTAGTTTGTCTTCAGACTCTTTAAGTCTTACAGAACTTTAAATATTTCAATATCAAGACTTTGAATATTTGGTTGAAGCTTTATTCATTTCAGTCATTCCCAGCTGCTTCTGATGTTACTTTCTACTGATAAAGCAGCTTTTCTTACAGATTTGTGGGAAATGATTCAGGACTTTGCTTCCCTTCTTAATCCCCTCAGTACTGCATTTGGAATTCCCTGGTTCGTGGCAGAAGGTTATAATGACACAATGCACACTTCATGTAGCAATGAGTTGTCTTTGGTTTTACTCATACTTATTTTTCACTTAGTATCTGTGACTCCTTGCTGCTTCTTCCTGTTGTGATACCTGCATTGCCAGTTAGTAAATCTGACTTTTTTTTTCTATTTGAACATAAAGCTTGTTCTAAATGAGCTTTGCTAAAAGAAATAGAAAAAAACAAAAAAGGCAGCTACAGTCATGCATCCTGCTTGCTCTTTGTATCTGAGTATCAGGCTCAGCATTACAACCAGATGTTTAGTGCTCTGCACCCACCATAAATGACAACTGATTTTTGTTAATGCAATAAGATGAGAAAATTGGTTTAGGCTGGTCAATATCATCTTGTGCAATGCATGCCCTATCCACACAGCTTGAGCAGAAACCAAATTAGTCATTTATTTTATTACTGATAGCTGAAACAGTATGAAATATATTATCCCTGAATTTCTTTCCTCAACTTCTAATGAAAATAAATGTCCAAGGCCCTGAATAGAGCAGTATGTATGTCCATCCATATCAGTATCATCTGTCATGCTCACATCTAACCTCTTAATTCCCCAGAATAGAAACAGATTAAAGGGGAGCCTCTCTGGGTCCTTAGTTAAACCCTCATCTTGCCAGCAGCTGTGTGTGTGGAGAAGCCAATGGAGATCTGCAAGTGACCAAAAGGCTGATATGTTTCACTCATTAACCGGTTTTGCGTGTTTTCTCAGCCAGTGTTTACAGGACAGTGGACTATAGGAGAAAAACTAAATAAATGGAAGTGTGAGGGTAAAGTTAAGCAAATAAAGTAAACTGCTCTCACTGCAGTATCACACCACACATTCCAAGACTTGTGCTATCACAAAAACATACTGAAATAGGGGAAACCCAGAGCCACTTACAAACTGCTCATCTGTATTAATAGCACAATTTCCTGTGTACCTACTAGGTCTTCTGGAGGATGGGAAATCAGCACAGACAGCTGTAACTGCTGCATCAGTCACAGCTGGAACGCTGAACACCGAGAAGAGGAACAATTGTGGTTCTCAGTGTGTGAACCCTATGGTCCATGATATGGGAGCTACAACACAGAGACAGAACGGCTTCAGGACAGCAGAGGTAAGAGGATCATTATGTTCTTGGACTCTCAGCAGTAGCTTCAGCCAGGTCAAACTTATTTTCATTACAATCTTCCTCGCTGCATTCAAACTGTATTTAATGCCTTGGGATAAGAAAAAATGGCTGCACCATGACCATAGTGTGATTGAGCCTATCACCTCCGACAACACCTCATCCCTGAGTGGCCACAAAATCAATGTTTAATTTAGCAATTGAAGTAATACACACATCTGTTGCAGCAAAAAACCCACACATATTTTTCCAGCTCAGTCCAGCTGCGGCATGTATTATAAAAAACTGTTTAGAATACCTGAAAGAGAATGAGTTTTTTCCTTATTTGCTATTTTGCTTTTATTATGTGTGCTGCTTGAACCCTGCCTGGTTCATCTAGAGCTGGATGTGAAGCCTGAAAAAGTCAGTGGGAGTCTTTACCATAACTTCAGCAGGCTTTGGGTCAGAACCTCCTCCTTTGTCCCCCTCATCTATAAGTTCTATATCTTGTAGAAGGATCATCCGATGTAACCATAATGTATGAACACACAAGGCTTTGGGCTAGACCAAAGCCCAAAATTCTATCCTATCTGCCTACCTGCCTGTCTCTCACATTTCCACCTGCTGCCTTGTTTGTGTGGCAGCTGCTGAGATGATGCAGATTAATTCAAAAACTACAGTTGGTTTACTGCTTCCTTGGTTTCTCAGATGGGAAGACCTCCCAGCATGGCATGCAGTGGAACTGCTACACCCACTCCATAAGAAGCTGTGTCCTCTTTGGAATGACATTGTTGAGAGAGACAAATTTAGATGCAGGGGGAGAGAGTAAATGAAAAAGGGAATTTGGATTTAACTTCACCTTGCATTTGCTAACACATAACACAGTGGAACATGTCTATTTTATAACTTCACTCTATTATCTTCTGCACTGCTGTAATACAGCAATATTCTTCAATGTCATGGACACTGCTGACAATTCAATGAAGTGTGGTTTCATGACCGGGGGACCTATGGCTTTGATTGTATCCTCCTGCCCTTTTCTAGCTAAGATAGATTCAGTAATATATCTGTACTGTTGCAATCCAATGCAAAGAAAATTTCTGCTAAGTAGGGCATTTGCATTATTCTATGCATCTAATGCAGATGTCTAAGAAAGGAAGCTAAGCTGTCTAAAGTTCTTATAGTAAAAAAAGACATGTATTTTCCTACAGTAAAAGTACAGTATCTAAGTCAGGCTCCAGCTCTGGCTTGCCATTCCGAATCTCTGTTTCTCTACTGACTGTTCAGGGAAGTGTAAGATGAGCAGGTTTCCAATTTGGACATCTAAAATTTAGGTGCCTAGAGTTGAGTGACTATCCTCCTAATTCAAAATGTACCCATTTTATTCATCTGAACATTCACATTGACTAGAGTTTTTCTTTTATCTCTTCATACTGTAGAATATAATGCAGTGCAGCACATGGTGTTTTCAGGAGACGGGTTCTGCCATCAGCCTGTGGGGTAGTAGGGAGGAAATTGCTTTACCTCTGTGTTTCTCATTTTCTCAGGCATCAAGCTCTAAAGCATCCTATTGCCTTCCCCCTAGCATCAGTTATGTGATAAGGTATAATCTGTAGTGTGGAAAGAGAAAGGGTTTGACACATGCTGCGTCTGGAAAACCAGTATCCTTTCATGAGGGTAATTTCAAAACAACTTGGAAGTAAACGATGCTGCTGCTGAAGGATTCCTAATACCAGTGAAGGCAATAGAATTGTCAGGCATCACAAAAGCAAAGGTGGTATTGAGTTTATATCACTGACTGACAATCACCTGATTTGATTTTAACTACTTGTGTAGTCTTTCGAGAGTCCTTGTATGGACAGGAGCACCTGGGGAGCAGACAGAAAACGAGCAGGTGTATTCAGGCTGCAGAAATGTAAAGTAATGCAACAGCAGCAAACAAACACCATGTTTTGCTCTCAGATAAATAGGTACCTTCCACTAATGTCAGTGGAAGTTTGCCAGATGTTATGCTACCTGGCATTGTTACCATGTAAATGATGCCTGATTTACCTGGCATTCTTTACACTTACAACTTGTCATATGAAACACTGGAAGCGCGATAATAAAACCCACCTAACTTAGTTCTGCTTCTCCATCAGCCCGGTTGAGTGTCCTTTGCTAAACCTATGCCCTTTAGTGGCCAGTATAGTGCATTGTTTGTGTCAACAAGCAGACAGACTAGGGGATGGAGGATAAATTTAAATTAGGGATGTACTTGCATGCCTCAGACAAAGTGACTTTTTTGAATATTTGGAAATAATCTGATGAAGCTCTGAAAGGTATATATTCTACATGGGTCTTGCAGGCAGAACTAAGTGTTCTTTTGAAACTATCTTTTCAGTTAAGAAACATAAAGTAGAGAAAATTTCTTCTCAGGCTACTCACACTCAACTCCTAATGACATCAAAAGGAACCTTTAATTTCCACTTCTAGCCTAAAACCAGATTTATTTGCTTTTAGAATACACATGTACAGAGATGATGATTATAGCCAAGAGGGTTGATCCAAAGCTTACTGACATCCACAGCCTTTATAGCAGTTATAAAAGCTTGCATCCATGCTGAATGAGAAAGTTACTCTGCATCATAGTGCTGCATAATGAAAGCTGGAGGCATTCTGTTGGTTAAGTAGAACTGTTTTCATAAATTAGGATAAATAAAAATCATCAGTGACTCTTTGTGCTGCCAGTGGAACTCACTGTACTCTTTAAAACTTTCAGAGTAAATGGGACACACAGAAAATGGCCGCAAAAGAAGTCGCCATTAATGTTACAAAAAACATCAGACAAAGCGACAGGAGGAAAACAAAGAATTGTGTTAATTAATGAGGAAAAGCACACATGAGGATGGACCTAACAATGCTTTACTGCAGTTTAAATGTCATCAGTCACTGAAGATATGAAGATCTCCAGATGTTCCAGGTTGACTGCAGCAGGCTGCTGCTGCTGAACACCTTCAGAAGCATGTCTTGTAGAAACCAACTACAGGCACTGTAAGACATTTGGATGTCATTTGCCTAAAGCAGTGGCACTGCGCAGATATGTGCCAAAATTTGTGCCATTTGGTTTTTACTAAGTCTTGTGTTATTTCCTTCTACATCCTGTTCTGCATTGCTATTAAGATGAGGCTGGAGGATGAGAGGTGCAATGCATTGCAATTTAAACCAGCAAATGAAGAAATTAATCTGCATTTTTAGTCGTGAAAGGTAAACCCATGAAACTCATTTAAACTGCTCATTATCATAACAAACCCAGAAAGTGACTCAAAGGTGACTGAGCGGAGAAGAGATTCAGAGCAGCCCTGAGGAGAAGGACTTGGGGGTGTTGGTTGATGAGAGAATGAACATGAGCCAGCAG
>JASSUY010026891.1:0-48123 GCA_032466535.1 Forpus xanthops | reverse complement strand
TCTTCCACAGCTGAGCTGTTCCAAAGGCGGCAGTAAAGGGATGGTTGCCTGGAATTAAAATGAAATGCCTGTGAGTTCCAGTATAGTCTTTGTGAGTGGATGTGGGCTTTCTCCAACTGGCAAAGCAAAAAGGTACCTCCTGCTGGGGAGTCTCAAAGAGGAAAAAGCTGGCTTTTTGGAAGGAAAAAAAAATTCACAAAACTGACTAGCTGCTAAAAGGATTTAATTACTCTATAACCTGAAAGGAGCATCCTGAATTAGGGACAGAAGCAGAGGACTTGTCCTAATCATGAGATGAAGAGATCATGCTAGTAGGCAGCTACTATAATTCACACCCTCAAAGAAAGTTCCTTACACTTTTCGCTTAGGTTTTAATGTTTCTGTCTATCACATTTCCATATAACTGGTCAGAAAGTGCTGTACAGAGAAATGCAACTCACTGGCAAATACTCGAAACAAACCAAGGAGTAAGCTCCCTGCAAAGTCAAAATGGTCAAACTCAGTGCCAGGTAGCACCTGTTTAACATGCAGCACTTTTTCCCAAATGTAGTAACAATCACATGAATGTTAGTAAAGCATACATGTCTCTACCTATTTTACTAACACTGGCTAAACAAAATGAAAGACAGTTACAACTCTGTCCTCTAATAAACAAATATCCTCTTACCCTTCAAACATTTTTATGAACTCTAAAACCTGGGATTGGCAGAGTGATACAGCAACATAGGAAGAACATAAATGAAACTAGCTCCTGGGTGCAAGTCCAATATCATCCTCATTAAAACAAGTATTATAAGAGCATCAGCAGAAAGGCCAAAAATGAATCATGAACTACATCTGACTACACCTTCTTAGCAATGAGTATTAGTTGCTGAATCATAGTGACAGTATTATTGGGGAAGTTTGTATTGCTACTTCAGCTTTCAGGATTGTCAACCCACTACCAATGTTATTACTGAAAATGTTAAGAATAAACAAACACATGACTGTCCAAGGGTACCTCACCAGATACAGGGTAAGGTAACCACTTTGGAGTACTGCGAATCAAATGTTAACATTTTGATTAGCAGAACTACCAGCATACTCAGCCTTGGTTGTCACTCAGGAGCTAACATAGGATTCAAACTGTTCCAGTGATAAGATGATATTGATAGAAATCCACAGTTAGCAGATTTTTATCCTTTACCTCCCATCAGAGGTCACATCACAAGTGGTCTGATGGAAAAAGCAAGACTAGAAAAGAATAAATGAAGAAGCTCTATTAGCGAGTATACTGTAAACAGCAGATTACAGAACCAAACACTGGCAACAAGTTTAAAGGGAATCTGGCACTATGTATGTATGAGTCAGGCTAATAATGTTCTGCACATTTGTCTTTTTAAAAATTCGATGAACTCAAGGACTCAGAGAAGATCTGCTTTACTGCAGAAGAATTTGTGTGCTTATCCTTTACGTTCTTCTAGGAGGATTAACTGAAAGCAAGAGCTTTGAAGCTGCTCTTTCAGTAAAATGTGCCTATTGTTATGAACAGCTAACACCATAACTGAGTTTGGCTTTCTTTCCTATATCATAAAATTAATGACTCAAGTGCCATCTACTGTGTCTGCACTTAAGTGCAGTATTTCTGCAGAAAACAAATGGAAGATAGTGTCAAAAACGTAACACAGAAATAACTCCTTAATTTTATAACAAATTTGATACTGTACATTCAAGTATTGTCCTCTATGCAGATTAACACACATGCTATGCTCAGAAGACTAGAGAGTCACCTTTGAGGTACAGATTCCAATGATCTAAATTCAAACAGATCTTCATTGTTTCAATTAAATTAAAAAAAAAGAGAAAAAAACAACAAAACCAACTGAAAAAAAAAAAAACAAAACAACAAACCAAGCACAGCAAAGAATTAGCCTATTTTTCCTCTCATCTTGATTATGCTCTTATCATAACATCCTGTTTTCTTTCACAAGATCAAGGAAATCAGATATAAGAAAAAAAAAAAAAACCAACTTACAGAAAACACCAGAAAAACAGTATTTGCCAAGAGCCACCAGATAGCTGTCATGGAAAAACCACTATATTTTGCTACACAGGGGTTTGGAATAGAAAACACATGGTATCTCAAAAATGCCTGGATTATTAAATTTTGTCTTTAAGTTCATTGCCTAATTAGGGTAAAGTTCCAACACTTCTCTTGAAGGAAAGCTTATAGAATAACACAAGTAGAATATTATAGGAAAAATACTGCTTGAAGTTATTCACACAACACAGCTCTATCTCATACAGTATCTGCAATTTCATGGCATAAAGAACTTTGTATCAAAATTGCTACACTTCAGCAATCAAAATACTGAAGACTGTGTCCTTGCAATGCTGCATCAAAGCTTGCTGGTGGATTTAGTTCAGCCTTCTGTTACATCCTTTTCCTTCATATTCTATTAAAGAGGCCTCACCGAAACTCACCCCCTTTATCTCCCCAAGCCCCTAAGCACTCAAAGATAAGATTTGAGGCTAGAATTACCACCCTATTCATTATTAACTGCAGACTATGGGAGCAGTTTTGCTGGGATGCTAGGGATAGGGGACAGTTTGTAAGGAAGAGCAAATCAGCTTCTAACACTTGCTTATTCTGCTGTAAATGCAGACATGTGGGAAGCAAACAAAACAAGGCCAGGGCTACACAGCCAGCTGTAACCTCCCTCTGCAAACACAGCTCCCTTCATTTGTAATAGATGGAATAAACAAACAGGAAAAGCCTCTCCTCGAATGTGAATATTGCTCTTTCCAAAAGAACTCCCTCTCCAGCTCCACTGGCACATAAAGAGGAATGATACACAATCCTTCAAAAACAAAATAGCCACTCTATTTCTATCATCACAGTGAACCACAAACACCGAAGAGTTTAGGTGTCCAACAGAATCCAAACCCAGAGTGCATGAGAGGCCATATTCAAGTACCATCCATGTCTCAGCATTCCTTTGCATATCGAATTTTCTAGGTTGAACTCATACATGGTTATCAAGTAACAGGGAGAATTTATCCAGACTAATAAAAAAGCTTGCCTCCTATTTATTGGTTCCAAAATAAACACCACAAGCAGCATGTGAGATTAAATTAAACTTTGTTTCCAAACTAAACACCGTGTCATGCACACAATGCAGGGTTTAAAATACCACAAATATTCTGAAGGGGTCACAACGTACATAAAGGCAAACATAAGACCAATTTACAGCAGGAAATTTGGCAGAAAGGTATACGGGGGTGGGGTGGTGTCAAGGCTTGCTACTCTGGAGGAAAACTAGTACAATATGGTGCACACCTGGTTCTACTTCAGCACTAATTGCCACTGTATCTGAAAGCACACATAGCTAGGAGGAGGTTTCTGTACAAATCTCAAAACCAAATTATTCTGATGTATTCCAATGTCTGTTTGTAAAAGCACCATGCTATGAATTGGATTTCATGCTTATTGCCAGAGGGTTCACAGCTGGGAATTACATACAGGTCATGTGAAAAATTCTTTATCATACTTCTGTTCTCAGGCCTTATTCTGCAATGGAGGGTAATATTTCAAAATGCTTTCCAACTGGCTCATCTTCAACTGAATTCACCTTACAAAGATAAACTATGATGTAACTAAAAGAACTGCCAATGCTATGCTGGTTCCCCTTCACCCATCCTGCAAACTGCACACCACTTGCTGAAGCTCTTCCCATTCTTCTACTTTCAGGCTGCTGCACAGTTCCACCAAGGTGACCTGAGCCTGACATAAAAGTTGTGGCAATTCTAGGTCTGATTTCACAAGATGCTCTGGCAGGATATATTTTCCATAGGCTGCACAACTTTGATATTCCAGAGCCAATCTTTTTATGATTCTGCCAACATGGCCCGGTTTTGATTTCAAAACCTTTCTTTTTTTTCTAGTTCTGACCTTTTGAGCATCACAGTCAGTTTTCAAGCACAAAGACTGGAAAGCACAGAGAAGGATAGTGTTCACTTCATATTCAGGGACAAAACCTATACTCTCACCTCAGTATCCCAGCTTCCCATTTCTGCCAGGCAACAGGCCAAAAGCCAACTCGAACTTTGTAAAACAAAGTCCCTTTCCCTTTTGGGTGATGAAAAGGCACCACCTTGTGGATGCTGCTCTGAGAGGAAGCCTTTACCGACTGGCAGAAACAACTTCAGTACAGCAAATTCACAGTTCTGTCAACGGAAGCATCATAGTTTGTATAATGAAAAAAGTACCACTAAATAACAAATACCAGTGCATGCTTCAACTAACAAAGCATTCTGAAGAACTGAAGTGGTTAATTAGGCTTTGTTATATTTACCTCAAAATACTGAAGTTCTTAAGCTAAACCAACCGCTCAAAACCTTAACAAAGGAAGGAATTTAACTTGTAACATTTAACAGTAAGCCTCTCCACTATCCCACCCATGTTATTTTTCCAGCAAGCACTGACTAGACACTTAATGCAAGGATCTAAATTAACATATTTGATATGCATGTAGAAATAATACCATTTTTCAATAAGCAGTAGCCAAAAAGCAGTCCACAGTCAAGAGCAAATTGATCAGGCAGTGTACAAAAACTGAAGTCACTACCTTTGTGTGAAATAAAATACCCAAAATTGCTATAGGACAGTATACTGGAAATTAGAATAAGAATACTGTATTTAGCTGGCAAACAAACAATATTTGCCATAAACAGACTCCTTCATCCACAGGCCTTTTCCTTAAAGCTTCTTTTTCCTCTGCATGTTAAACATGGGCCAGTGGAGATACTGGACAACACAACTGAGAACGTAATCCCTTATCCTGTCACTACATGTCCTTGTAAAAGGTCCCTCTCCAAATTTATTAAATATGGCAAGAGTAGCTTTCAAAGAGGCCTCAAGAGACTAAATAAATACTTGCAAAAATTAAGGAAAATAAAAAACTGTGTGTGCGTGGGGATACAATTCAAGAAAGCACAAACTCACACAAGGATAACTAAGTTTAGATGACTTATTTTTCAGCTGCATCAGTTCCCCACTCCAGTTCACAATGTGGCTCCACAAATGCTTCTGTAAGAACAAAAAGGGTAACACACAATATGGCATATATTTGTGTGTATACAAATACATATATTTATACATTTATAAAAGTCCACCACACTGTCAAAAGTTACCAGTGAAGTTTCCATTTTAGACTAGTATTTGCAGCTAAGTCTCATGAGCACAGACTGCACCTGCTGAGGTGTTTTGCTCATCAGTATCTCTACAGAATCTAAACTAGATGAGGGAAAATTTACAGGCAAAAATATGCTTCTTTACTAGACCAACTGACAGGCAGGTTTTCCCAAGCCCCTCCTCAGGTTTCCAGTGAAAAGCTCTCACTTCTGACTGTATCAACTGAGCTAATAAAAAACTTTCACAGCACCCACTATCAATCTTTCTTCACTTAATCCTTACCTCATCAGTTACAACTCTGAACTAGGAAGGAGATTTACTGAAGCTGAGAGAAAAAGCTGAAGTAACTAAAAGATTCTGAGGTCATAAACTGTGTTGGTACATGGATTATTGAAAATCCTCAGCATTGATAAAAAAACAGAACGCTGTCATCCATTTATAGTTTCTGACATAAGCACGTGACGATAACTGAGTTTGTGTATTTCTAGAGGTCAGGAATGCAACCCACATATAGTTTATCACTGTGTCCTGAGTTCAGCAGTAGCAGTTATTTTTTCTCCTTTGTAGCTGGTGCTACAGCACCATGAATCAGGCACCTTTGTCCAGTACCACAGAAATTTTATTTTCCTGAAGTTTTTCTCTCCACATGCAAAATTAGTGGAACAAATCTAAACTGTATCTTGCCTAAAAAAATGCCAATGACTTATATGATTTCTTAAACAACAGAATATTAAGTGTTGGGTATTCAACTACTAGAAAGTAGTCAATGTTGTCTATCCTTCAGATGAACTGAGGTAACATGCTTTTAATTACCTAGCATTTCTTCAGACATTCTCAGTATCTGAGGAACAATACAGTTACAAAAACCTAAACTTATATAAATACTGAAGTCATACTTTATACAATCAATTACAGTGTCTGCATCATATGCACGTGCTTTGGACCTGGCTACAAATTCTTATGCTTTCTACTCAAAACTCCAGGAGGCTCTACAACTGTACTAGGGCCAGTTTTGTATTTTTAAGCGCACCTTGCATTTAGGCTGCAACATTAATTCCAAACAAATTGGTGAAATACACAGAGATAGTTTACTGCACACTTGTAACAAATAAAGTTGTGTAAATGGTACTGCTATACAAGCTCTCATTTCTTGGCTATTCATAGACCTCCTCCACTTAGCATCTCCTTATATCTGGAAAGCTCTATGAAAAAAGCAGCAGCTAGGTCATTGTATCAACAATTTATGAGACATTCATCAATATGCAAACCTTACTTCTAGCATCCAGAAAAGCAACTCAATTGCTGTGACCAATAAGAAACAGTAAAAGTTGCACAAATTGTCTTTGAGAGGATAAACACATCACTATTATTGCTAGTCAATTATTTCTTCAGACGGAACTGCAAAGCCAGCTTCAAACAATACTAAAAATCCCACTATTTAAGACCAAACAGAAGTAAAAAATAAGTACTAAAATAACCAAATAAAATATATTCTATCAATCTAACCCTACTGAGGAACACTCCAACATCTGAAAAAAAAACAAGCAAACAAGACATTAAGGCAACTGAAATACAAGCCTAGCAACAGACCAGTCTACTACCACTCTATAACGTCTGGTGACAGTTGGCTCTTGGCATAAAAATAACAGCTGTAAGGTTTTGTAAATGAATGGAAAAATAACTTGTTGGTAGGTATTTCAGCAGCCACTGTATTAAACTGGGGAGAGGTTTGACATATTAGTGGTCCAGCCAGAGGTGAATGATTGGATTGAACATATGTGGGGCATTTAAATATGCAAAACGCAATTTATTCCCTGGCACTGGGTTTTGTAATATGACAAGTATTTCATCGCATCCTATCAGCATAAGTTATGTTATTCTAGGAGGCAAAACCTTGTAAATATATACAAATATCACTTTATCATCTAGAAAATTTGTATTTATGTTAATATATTTTATCTGGCACCAAAAGTGGGAGAAAAGCAGGCATCTATCATGATTTAGAAATTGTGACCTTGGAAATTTACAGTACTGGAATTTAAAAAAGCACACATGTACACACGCACAGGTACTGGACCACACAAATACTTCGAAACTTTGTGTCTCCAAGTAACTAGCATGAAACTATTTTGATTAAGCAATAATCTTAACTCTTGCTTTCCAGTAACTGTTCAAAATCATGCATAAAGTAGCTTGGCAGTCTACATACAACTTTCTACACTGATAGCTATCTTTTCCACAAACAATATTCATCTTTATTCATATTTTAATGGAGGGAGTCAAAGCAAAACAAAAAGCTACATATAGACACATCTCAAAACAGACCTCTTTAAGGGTTCTCAGATTAATTCACCAACTATGACTTGCACAAAGTTATCTTAAAAACAGGACTACAAAAGCACATGATTACAACTACGTGCAGAACTTCTAATAAGATCAAACAAATCAGTATTACTTGAAACCACTGCAACCAATGTAGTCTGAAAAAAGAAGCAACAACAAAAGTACCACAGGCCAACTAAGTTAAATCAAGATTGTAGACATTCACCTAGAACTGAACTTACAGTGTTGGGCAATTTATTGAGCTCTCTGTAAAATTTCCTCTTACTAGTAGACAAAAAACAGGAGCTGGAGATAACTACATTCTACAGACTTGTAAAGCAGCAGCTGCAAAAAACTTGGCTAATGGTTTAGCCATAGCATGCTGACAGATGGATATGAAACTATTAATAATGAAGGAATGCAAGCATGTTATGAACTGTACCAGCTATTTTATGGATTGTTATACATTTCATTATGAATTTTAGCATAGGAAGAAATACTGTGGTTTGAAAATCTACTATTCAGCATAGTTTCTGACCTCGGCTATAATTCATTATGCATGGCTACATTACAACTCCAAATACAGCATATTATGATGCATTTTAAAACCAGAGCATGTAGACAAAAACCGGGACACTGACCTAATGACGTACAAAGCCCTCAGCAATGTAAGGATTAGCTGTATTCAGCCAAGCATTTGCTCACCTTTAGTCAAAGTGCAAAGAGTTGTAATACTGCTATCTAACAGAATCCTTCCTAGAGCTGTTAAAAGTTTAAAGGATGTTCGAAGCACCTAATTCATTTTCTTTGCTTGTTCTGAGTAGTAACATGGTTAGTATTTTTACTTATACTCACTTTTACTGATGATGCACTTTTACTTTCAAAATCTGTGCTGCTGCCAAAAAACATATACCTGCCTCTCCTATCTACATTAGTATCTGTTCAGCTGCACAACAATTACTTACTTTATTTTTTTTTTCCCTGGGTTACTTTTCAGCTGGTTTACATCCTTGTATCAGCAAGCACGAATCAGTTGCAAACTTTTTACTGAAAAGAAATACAAGGCAAGTAGGAAGCAAAAAAGCATGTACTGGCTTCTTATTGCTGTTTAATCTCTGGCACTGGTTGAATACCTCTTGATTTTAGACTAATCAATTTTCTGTAATGCAGCCTCAATTAACGTGCTACCCATGTGCCACTTGTGATTTGCACAGATCATTTATTCCGCCTTCATCTGGTGGCCTCCTTTCCTAGAGATGACTTCAGAATGGGCAGCAGCTTCACCACCCTACTAGTTCCTCTATTTTGTGTCTCCCTTAAGCCAACTGAAAATGGAAGCACAGCAGTACAAATTGCTATCAATCCCCAAAACAGTATCTCTAGCCAATAACAATCTTTTTCTATCACCAATCTGCTCCTTGAAAATATGACAATAAGGAGCAGGCTGCTTTTTGAACACAAATTGTTTCAGCAGCATCTGTGTGCTCCATTTTAGGGGCATCATGAAGTAAAGCATATCCTAATACACAGTATACTAAGTTCTATGCATATGCTCTGTACCCAGTCCTCCTCAGAAACTTGGTACTGACTGCCCAGGCATGACTGTTCCAATTACACTGCTAGGAAAGACTGTGACACAGTGCAATTCCATGCAACCAGAGAAAGTTATACAAGCCCAGCACATGCCAGCCTTAGCCAGCTGGTTGTGTGTTTCACCCAGAAAATGCTATAATGGTGCATATTCAGGAAATTTTTCAGGTTAATAATTTTCTCCACAATTTCTGACACAAGCAAACCTTGAATGCTTTATCAGTCAACTCCTCTTCCAAACAAGCTCTTCACTATCAAGCTAGAAAATTGCATCAAAAAGGACACATCATTAAAAAGGTGAGCAGCAGGCTTCTGTACTGCTCCTAGAGAACTGAGAGAATTTGCTAAAGATATAAGGGAACAGCTCTCTAAGAATGTCATTCTAAACCTCCCTGGGCAGACCTGAGATTTGTTAGAGTAAGGCACTAAGAAAATTAGGGAAAATAACGTAAGGCAAGGGTCTGAATTAAAAAAAGCCACCTAGTGTTTCCTACCTAGCTTAACTTTTGTAGCATCTTCTCTCATGACGGCTGAAAGACAAAAAAAGACTTAACATGCATTTGGTCATGCATGTTTCTCTGATAAAGACACACAGTCCTACACCAAACTTTCAATTATCAAGTTGTAGCTTGCTAGAATTCTTCATAGGCTTCACAGGCAAATAACTCTAGTTAGGTACCTTAAAGACTGCCAACATCTGAAGTCAGTTTGCTTAAACAAATATTCTGAGAAGAAATGTACGCAGAGCACAGGTATGTGCCTGCTGCCTTAAGCAGGCTGTTCTTTTCCCTAGGGGGAACCTTTATGAAGTTACAAAAAGCATTTCAGCAGCAAGCACTTTTAAAGCAATTTTATTCTACAAGAACTAAGCATGTTGCTTGCAGTTGCTTGAACAAAGCAGTGTTCAGTTCATGTATTAGAGGAGATCTTGCTAACCAACACATCATGAAAAATACAACACTGCAGCCTGCAAAGAATCCAGTCAAGACTACAGATAACACTGAAAAGCAACACACTCTATACCACAGGTCAAAAGTATCAGAGATGATAAATGCAAAAGCGAAGTATGGAAAATACAGGAATCTAAAGACAAAATTCTTTGTATTCTGCAGTGGGCTATGCAGCTCATCAAAATCAGAATAGCAAAAATGTTATCAGAGTACTGGGAGGGACTACTGCCTTAAGGATACTCAGATGGAGACTCACCAACAACAGCATCTCATTTATTCCTATCTAATTAAATTTCTGCAGATGACTGCTCAGGCCTATTTAATAAAAAAACCTCTAATTTTGTTTATTCAGAATATTACAACAGAAGTACTATATTCTCAAATGAGATGTAGCTATGCATTTTAGTGTGACATGACAGTTTTGATGAGGTTACCAAAATCATGTAGATTCTCATTGGAATCCATATTCAGAATGAGTCTCCTTTCTCCCTCAGTTTGATTATACCAAACTTCTGCCAAATAAATTAAAATGCCTGCTGTTAAAACGATGGGTTTCCTTCTTTAAATAGAAAATTGGGGTGAATAAATCAACCTAGATAGCTCCAACTTCAATGACCAATGATACAAAACATGCACATTCTCAATAAAGATGGAATCTTCTTGTAGAATAATCATGATGAAGTTGCTCAGGAGACCCCCCACATTATAGCTCACAGATTCCAGTTCCAAGCAAAACAGAGGAGGGAAACCAGAGCAAAACCCCCAACTATTCTAATGCACAAAAGCCTTAAGAGTAAAAGTGCAGACTGAAAAGCCTGACCCATAAGCCTAGATACTCCTATTTCAAGGCAGCACAGGATCAAACATCTAGCTGCAATGGTTTGTTATTACCACCCAACCATGTCTGGAAGGAGAAGAAATTTTGCAGACTGAAAAAGGCAGGTTCTCTAGTTAACAGCAAGAAGCAGACTGCATCACAAAGCTTCCATAGTACACTTCATGAAAAAGCAGCCCCAGCAGTGCACCTAGTTTCACACAAATGTAACATACAAAGCAGTCCTATAGACACAAAGAGGGAAGCAATACAATTATCTCTACTACTACCAGTTTCCAAGCGAAGTTTACTTTTGATCTCTGGGCACATTTGCATGTTAACAGACACATGCATTACCCAATCTTAATTTCCCTTTATTTCCATCCCTTTATGCCTCAGGGGGCTGCTACAATATTATTTAGGAGTAACAATTGCAGAGCAAGTCCTCCTTATTCCCAGAAGCCCTGGGGTCAAGTAACCATAAAGCAAATAAACTATAGGGAACATAGAAATCAAACCACTAAATAGTCTATGCTGAGTACATGAGTAAGATTTTTCCAACAACTTGTATTCTGGATTAACTCTTCTTTGTATTTCTAACCCGTCTAGAGTCTAGAAACACTTCCAGTTACGCAATATGCAAATGCAGATATATTTCTAGAGAATCTACAGTTTAAATAAAATCAAAGGGACAAAGAAGCACAAGAAAACATGCGAAAAATAGACTTAATATTGAAAACAAATTCTCTGATGAGCCACAAATAGATTATTAGCCTAAAAATGCAGGCAATTTTTCACACAGGCAAAACAGTACCCCTTGCCAAACCCTGGATTCCCAATAAATGCCATAAAAGCCCTTCAATACAACTACTGTTGTTTCATATAGCTTATTCAGGGGAAGAAAAACGAAAATCAAATACTGTATTTTTATTTTAGCAGCAGAATATCTTATGTGAGTACATTACTTAAACTAGAAAAGTACAAAATATATTATTTTATCACAAGTTAGATGCAAAATTTACTGGAAAATGACACACAGAAGTTACCAGTGTTTAAAGGTCTCTTACTCAACAAAATGGCATAGCCTGCTTGAAGCCTGATTCTACCCAATAGTTATACAAAGAATCTGTAACAGAAAGAATGACCATTTTCCTTGCAAAAACAAAACCAGGAACGAACCTGCAAGTACACTAGGATATTAGATTAGAATTCAAAACTACCTTGGCAAGTCAGGAAAAATAACACATTACAAGGAAGAGCAACTAGCTAATTAACTAAGTCAGCGAATGTAGATCCAGGGTTCTAGTGAATGGCACATAAATAACATCAGGCCATTGCAAAGCAAGTGGTGTATTATGATGCATAAACAAAAGGACGTCCTGTAAGGCATGAGAAGAAAGCCTTCTCCATACCTAAAGACTGGTAGAGATTCATCTGGAATACTGTCCGGTTTTGGGCACCTCACTTTTAAGGTGATGTGAATGAGCTGAAGGGAACCCAAAGAAGTGTAACTAGAATGAGGGTCAGAAAACACAAGAAACTGCTCATTTGTTTTGGATAAAGTCTTCTAGAAATTCCAGTCAAGGTAGGTATCAGGGAAGTGTCTGCCCTCCTTTATAGCAAGCATTGTGCATGATCATACAACAGATCAAAACCAAATCATGTAATAAAATCTCATTCATCTCAACTCCCTGTCCTATACATTCATACTGGTGCCTTCCTTCTACATAATTTTGTATGTGTAATTGTGCAGAATGGTGGGTTTTGGCAAAGTCACTTGCACAGTAAAATGGAAAAAGCAATGGAGGGAACACTTGAAAAGAAAAGGAAAACTGAATTCCAGCATCGTGTAACTTTAAACTACCTCCTTTTCTATATTTCACCACCACAAGAAAATAGGAAACATTGCTCTACCATTTCTCATTCCTTTTCCTCAGCAGTATTAAACATTTTATGAGACAGACAGTCCAAAAGGAACACTGTGTTGGGCCATAAACTGCAGAAACATATATTCTCCAGACACGTATAAAAAAGTACACAGATGGCAGCAGTACTGAAGATAGTTATTACATTTCAACCAGTCATTTTAAACTACAACCAAGTTGTGCCTTCCAAGAGTAATTTTTAACAGCCACACGAGAAGACAAAACCATCCAACTTTACCATTGTAACAACGCTTAGAAGTTGAATTAAAACCCCTTTATCAAAATTATTTTTCAGTCAGTACTGTGGAGCAGAGGGATAATTGAAACATAAACAAGCTGCCAACAAAAAATAGGTTTATGAAGTTTTAGTGAGGGCAAAGAGAGAACTCTGATCTGTAAGTCCCCATTCAGCATTTTGTTTTCCCAATTAAACACCACCTCAAATTAAAATTAATTTCAAACCACAGTGTTCACATACATGTGAAAATCTGACACTTGTTTTTAAGCAGATTTTTGTAAGAAAACAAAAGGTAACACTTGAATATTTAATTAAAACCAATCTACAGGCTCACTTCTGGACATGAAAATGCTGCTAAGTATAACATGGGAAGAGATCCTAACATGAAATATTTTGTTTCACAGCCTATTTGTTACTCAAACTGATGAAGCACACTGAGCAAAGTTAGATTAATTCTTCTTTGCATCAAAAGAAAACAGAAGTTCTCATGTAGCCAGCACAAGCAAAATTTTCTAATGTTGCTCAGTTCATCATTTAATTAGGACAAAAAAACAACAACTTGAATTTTGGTTTAGGGGGAGTGAAACACCTTGAAGTATTTTTATTTACTAGAAGAAGGAAGTTAGTTTTGGAAGTAATTTTCCTGATTCAGGAAACAACTACTGTTTTCCATGACTCAAAGTTTGGGCTAGTCAATGTTTCTTCAACTCATACAGAACAAAAATGTTAACTTCTGCAATATCTGTATTGTTCTAAAAACTTATGCTTCTCTGGTAACATTCACAGTATGATTAGCATAAGACACTACTATCTTTTCATCCTACTGAGTTCACTTTCTCCAGGAAGTTGGTGAATTATCTTACTAAAATTGGGCAGGTTCAAAAGCACTAGTCTGCATTTTCTAAGCAAAGTCTCAAACCATTTTAACTTTCATGCTTCTCTCTAAAGAAATATACAGACTCCATGAAAAAAAAAAGCACCAAAGCTACTCATATGGATGGGGAGACAGAAAGGGAGATGGAGATGAGAATTACACTATTAGGTAATTCTCAGCCTTTTGCAGGAGTTCAGTTTGATCATGTATAAGGATCCTTCTATTAGCAGTTGGGAAGGGTATTCAAGTTCACATACAAACACAAAATATGCTTGAAACTCAAGCAACAAGACATTTTACAGAAATATCAGCAGCTCAACAGAAAAGGACCCATACTTTCCACTGAATTCTCACCACCTGAAACTGCACCACATCTGGCATAAATATGCCTAGTAAATTTCTGATAACTTAGTTCTAAAATGTTTTCTTCTGGTAAGGTTAGCTCCTTATTAAACACGTTTCAGCATGGTATAACATACATTTCTCTTTTTAGAAAACTTCAAAATTAGACCAGTTCTCTAAGTTTTGGAAACAAAAAATTTCTCTTATTCTGGTTTTAAACAACTTACACAGTAATTGAATTATCTTGGCATGTAGCACTGGCATTAAAAATACTTTTTAATGGCAAAGTATAAAACCAAAGTTTGCATTTCAGCAAGCTCACAGTCCAAATACAGGCAAATTCACCTGGAAGTCTCATGTATTTCAATGGTTTTGGAAAAGCCAGCATGCAGTGTTGTTACATACTGTAACAACAATTCAACAGCCCATTCTTTTCCAAGCTTTCTAAAAATTTATTATCAATTCAAAGGGAACTGGCATTAAAACAACTCTTACTCAGAAATCTTCCATTTTGGAATTTGTTTAGCTCTCCATACATAGTATTTTCAAATAACAGAACAGCAAAGGTGCAGAGGAGCTAACAAGCAACCACCCATGCAGAAACAGAATTAAACAGAAGCAAGGATGATGCCAAATGGGAATATATTTTTTATAAAGAAAGAGAGAATTAACAGCTTTAATATTTTCTCTTTGGCAATAGAAACACTTCAGTCTTGAAACAGTTTACTAGAGGAAGCTAATACGAGACAATTAAACACAAAGACAGACGAAAAGGCACTGCACGTATCAATTCGCATATATAAACTGATTTTGAGAAGAAAAAAACTTATATATATATATATACACCCCATTTGTCTTTCCAAAGCAAATTAAAACCTTAGGTCTAAAACTTGCAGAGCAGAATGCATGAGCATGAAGCACTGAAACAAAAATGGGAGAACAGTGTGAAAAGAAAACTGATTATGACAGCTTCATTGCTGTCATATTATCAATACTGATAAAGTGAATTTTGTGGATTTAAATGGAGCATGTAGCATTTAAAGGGGAAAAAAAATATTACCTGTGAAAATTACGTGTTCCTGGACCACTGCTACCTTACTTAACATAGCAAATATAAGCATTAAAGAATAGTTACATAGGTTTGCCTTTCATGTGCACTATAAATCACAAGTGAGAAATGAAGTCTCTCCTCCTAAGCTATTTCATAATCTCAGAAAGAACAACTGAAAAAAAATCAAAAACAAACATATTATACATCTGCTGGTAGTAATGATACCCAACATGCTGATCATAAGTAACAAAGGTTCACTTCACAGATCTAAGAACACAACCCAGACAGAAGTAGAAAGGACTGCCAGTGTTGTAAATTGATTAGCCTTACGGATTTAGAATGCAAGTTGCATCTTCAGTCTCAATTTGACATTTAAATGAATGCTTAAAGCAGTTTGGTTTTGCAACTGCCACTTTAGAGGGCTTTCCCACAGACATCTAGCTAGCTTTACATATTTTGTCAAGTAGTAGCAACTGTAAGACCAGGTTCTATAAATAAATTTTTATAATCTAAACAGTTAAATCTCGAGAACAATTCTGGTTATATTAGAGTTTAATTTTAACTAATCAATGAAATGAAGACATCACTGGAGCAAGTCCAGAGGAGGGCCACGCGGATGATCAGGGAGCTGGAGTACCTCCTGTATGAAGACAGGCTGAAAAAGTTGGGGCTGCTCAGCCTGGTGAAGGCTGTGTGGAGATCTCATAGCAGCCTTCCAGTATCTGAAGGGGGCCTATAAGGATTCTGGAAAGGGATCTTAATTAGGGACTGTAGTGATAGGACAAGGAGTAACAGGTAAACTTAAACCAGGGGAAGTTTAGACTGGATGTAAGGAAGAAGTTCTTTAATGTGAGGGTAGTGAGGCACTGGAAAGGGCTGCCCAAAGAAGTGGTAAATGCTCCATTGCTGGCAGTGTTCAAGGCCAGACTGGACAGAATTTTAGATGATACGGTCTAGGGTGAGGCATCCCTACCCATGGTGGGGGTTTGGAACTAGATGATCTTAAGGTCCTTTCCAACCCTAACGGTTCCATGATTCTACAATCATTTGCCTCTCAATCAGCATGAGCACTAAACTATCTTTACTGAATATCATTTTATTATTAATAAAGTTTCCTATAAATAGGAAAGAAGAGAAGAAAGAAAATCTGAAGTTTATTTTGTTTCCTATTCTTCTAAGGCAGATAAAGATGCCAGGGAACTAGACAGGAAACATACAGGACTGATTACGACTGCTTAAATACAAAATGTAGAAGACAGTATCAACACACACTGCAAAAGAACACATTCTGATGCAAACATTCTCAAGTACCATATGCTTTAAAACAGATAAATAATAACTTTTCATATAGCTTTACATGTTCACTTGATATAAAATATAAAAGGCTTTTTGTTTGATTTTTAGTCATACTGTTTTTCTCAGTTTCTACGTAGAGCTTTAGATCCAACTGGCTAGTTTCAACAAAACCTGGCAGAAAAAAATTGGTTTTGGTCACAGCTGTGTGCAGGGAAAGGGGAAAAAAGGACACTGTTACAATTGTGCGCCACGGAGGAAAAAGCTTCAGTGACTGTTCAGTCATTAGTACAGCTGCCAGGTTGCCCATCAAAACACAAGAAGCCATCCAAACCATGTGCTGTTTCTTGCCCTGGCATCATTTAAAGAGCCTAGGATGGATTTAGGCTTACTGCTATGTTAGGTGGGAAAAGAGATCAGAAATGGAAATCAGGCAATGCATTTCACTTCTTGATAAATAAAACCTTTTACTAATGCACAAATATAAAGGAAAAAAAAAGAGACTTTGTTTCTTTATATCTTACAAACAAAAAATTCAAAACCCATTACATGAAGCAGGTATCTAAATTGCACAACACTCGCTTCATTCAGTAGCTAAGATGGTGCTTTCCAATTAGTACGTTTAGTTAATTTTTCTCACCTCAAAATGGATTAAGATTTCATTTACTGAATTATTAAATTCAGTAAAATAAAAAAATAAAATTAAATATTAAAATTTAAAATTAAAATTAAATTAAAACTAAAAATTAAAATTAAAAAATAAATTAAAATTATTTACAGTTTACACAGAGGATGGCAAGTGTTACTTTCCAATGAGCATCTATACATTGTTCATGGACACAGCAGGAATGCTTTCTCAACAAGAATGATCCCATCCTCACAACTAACAGCTCTGTTATTCCTATTTCACAAAACAAAAATAGAAGTGTGAAGAGGTTACTGAACAATGACCACCAGTTTTGAGGTAGATGAAGTCAGCTTTTGTTCCTGAATACTTCATACTATATAGGGGTATTTAGGAACTTCCTCTGAGTTTCCTAAAAGCTATGAATGCTAGTCACTTGTGCTCATCAAGCTCGAGATCCTAACACCAGAAACACCCAATTAAAAAGAGGTAGAGACTGCATTAAACTCATTTGAACTCTGGCATTACATGGTAGCACAGGGTTTCCCTAAATTTAATGCCATTTGAACTCACTTCCTTTTTAAGAATTGAGGAAAACAAAATATTAAAAAATACTCTGTGACAAGCAGCTATTTATGTTTAGTAATGCATTCCAATGGTTAATTAGTCCAGTAAGAACACACCCCTTATATGAAGTCTGAACTTGCTTAATTCTGCTTCCAACCACAGAACTGTGGTATACCTTTGTCAGCTTTTATCAAATACCTCTTCCTCAAGCAGGTACATACTGACTAATGAAAAAATCCTTAACATTTCCTTAGCTAAGCTAAACAAAGTAAGCACCTTCCACCTTAATTATTAAGACTGTTCTCCCCTTCCCCCAGTCATTTTTAGGGCTATTCTCTGGAAGCCGATTTTCTACCATCCTCCCTGAACTGTTAACACTAGATGTACTGCTCCAGTAATGGTTACAGCTAAGGAAATTATACCTAACCTCCTTATTTCTGACTCCCTTGCCCAACCACTTTTAAGTTTTTCACCATTTTAGCTACAGCCTAAAAGGATTGACTTTGAGTGCAACACATATCAGTCATCAACTCCGATCCTTCAGTCTGAGTCCCCCTACTACTTGTCCAACTCAGTATTCAGTGGCACTGATTCGGCCATGAAATAAGTGTTAGCTTACTTTTCACTAATGTTTTTTTACTCCTAAATTTATACTTACGATTTTCTAGGTAAGTAAAAACATCTGAAATAATTCTAACAGTTATTTACAATGATAGCCTTGAATACTGTGTAACCTTAAGAAGCAGAGATTAATGCAATATATGCACCAGCAAATGCATATCACACCCCCATGTTAGGTTTTACATGTTACTGGTACACAACCTTGCATAGGGATCCATGTTTGCAAGAACCCAAATGTCTAGACACAGCCGCCCCAGATTTCTTAACTAACATGAATTACTATAGTTTATTTTGTGAGGTAAAATTTAACTAATCTTTAAAATACATCAGAACCAATCCACAAGCAATGTGTGTTAGAGATAGCAATAAATGAAAATACAGTTGAATTTCCGTTGAATAAATTGATGGAAACTTTAAAATACTCAAGCTTTATTTTCTTCTTAGGTAGAATGAATTAGGATCACAATCTTAGGCTACTTTGTATTGTCTAACTCTAAAACTTTTGTAAATATTAACATTGCTCCTCTGACTAAGCAGGGCAGCAACCTGAACTGTCAGAGGCTCCAATCCAGCTCAGCTTCATCATTTTAATGAAGAGGAAGGAGGGAGCAGGGGGTGTCTGAAGGAAAAGAAAATAGAGAAAAAGAAAAATAATATCTTCTCATACAGCTTCTCCCTTTTTTCAAAAGGTTACGTAATAATTTCCCAAAATATGAGTGCATATACTTGCAAACAATTTTCTCGTGCCTTTTTAAAGCACTATTAAGTACTATGGGGTACACTAAGTAGAACACTTTAGTACCTGAACTTTAAAGGCAAGAGGGTTTAATCTTCTCCATCAAGTGTTTAGAAATTACATGGCAGAAGGAAATCAATTCTTCTTAAGTCAGCCAGTTCCACATCTCTGATGTATATACTTCCGGTATCAGAGCTGCCGTGACCTCAGGAATGCCAGAAGAAAAAGGCTTCACCAGCCTTACTTAAGCTACTCTCTTCAACTTGAGTGACAGGTAGGTAGCTTATCCATAGTAGGAAATAATTCCAAGCGCTGAGTCTCAATGACATCTTTTGAGTTGATATGATCCTCTGTGGATCATGTAATGAAGGCACATACTTATGCAGCTCACATCCTCTAAAGCACTTTTTGAGCAGACCTACCCAGCCCCTACATGGAGTGACTGTCTCTTCCTTCTTATTTTATGGGCAAGTCCACAGACAAGAATCTACTGTGCTGTTACTGCCCTTTCACCATTAATTAGCATACATTATCAGTCACAAAAGTAATTCAGGCTGCTCATAACCTTTTTGCTGTATTTTCTACAAACTTAAGTGGAAGAGACAGAGACTGAAAAAGATCTTCACCTAGTCAGAGTAAGCACTACTTAGAGCAAGCATTGCATTAGAAGGGAACCAGCAGGGAAAGCAGTATTTAATGGCACAACATAAAGTAAGATTTAAGGAAAAAAAAGAAAGAAAGAAAGAAAACAGCACTGGAACACAGCCAGAGACTCTTGTAAATGCTTTGGTGAGGACCCAAAAAAACCCAAACCAAACAAACAAAAAAAAAAACAAACCAACAAACAAAAAAACACCAAGCAGAATAGCTTCTGTTCCCCCATTCCCTAACAATTTTCCAATTGGTACCTACTTGAGATTCCTGCTAGAACCTTTTTTCTGGTTTTCATCTTCCGGTCATTATCGTTCTTCTCAGATTCTATTAATTGATACTGTAAGGCAAAAATTTAAGAAAGAAGGAAGAACTTACTGGCATTGAGAACTCCTCTGCCAAATACTTCAAAACTGATGCTCCTCTAGCCAAAAAGTTATTTCTCTCTATCAGGTTGCCTTGGAGCTTTGTATCAAATTCCTTTCTTACAACTGAAGCAATAGAGTCAATTATTATGAGTTTAACTTTCTTTGAAATAATTTCTTCTTCCAAAGACATAATCCTGAAAAGAAAAAAAAAAAAAAAAAACCAAAAAAAAACCATAAAACCCTCCAGTCACTGATAATACTACTTACACATTTTATACCCTAATGTTGTTTAAAAAGGTTTACTTTAATAAGCAGGAAGTCAGCCCCTCTTTTTCCCGTTCACACACAACCTCCACTAACATCTGCATGTGTTAAGAGATTCTCAGGCTCAGCAGGCCACAGAACCAAAATCAGGACCTATCCAAAAGAGAGTTTTGGAAGAACCTCTGGTTAGCAACACTATGCACTACAACCCCTGAATGGCAGACAGCAAGTTAAGTGGACACCAAAAGCATGCCTTTTTGCTCACAGTATCTCATTGCCAACACCAGAATCCTTGGTGTCCATAGATGCACAAGGTCAAATCTGCTTCCAAAGACAGTATGCCAAACCTAATCCAATGATAGTACACTATTAGCTGTTCTCTAATAAAGCTGCACTAGAAGTTACACTTAGAATAATTCTCCCACTAATATAAAACATACAAAATGATGCTAAAATATAACATAACTCATTCTCATTTCAAAATGTTTTCACAAATTAACATGATGTAATAACATGACTGCCAACAACAGCATTCGGGCTGACAACTGTTAAACAATTCCTCTCTCCCACTGCCGGATGGGTCCCAGTCCCCTGGAAGTAAACTGCTTTTGAGGAGCAAACACCTATTTCAGGGAAACATAACTCCACAGACCAAGACTCAACAAGACCTGTCATATGAACAGCCTTTAAAGGCTTACAGGGATCAGATAATATAGAAAACATCTATCTGAAATCAGGAAACATCAACTGGATTAGTCATATGATATGAAATTAGAAGAGCAATGTCAGCCTTTCCATAGCAATTTTACTTTGGACACTGTGCTGTTATCAACATGAAAATGCCTCCAAAAAAATAAATTACTCTTCACAAAACTTTGATATCAAACAAATACTGTTATAACAATCCAGTCAAAATTGTCTTTTAAAAAAAAAAAAAAAATTCTGGAAAAGAATACCTCTTCAGTACACTGCCACAGGTCAGCTCTCGATACAGGTGGATGCTACGGGTCATGCAGAACAGCTTTTCTTCTGAATCAAAATAAGTAGGGAATCTGCTTCCTGCTATCTCAATCAACCTATCCGAAAAATAGAAGACATAACATTGCAAAAGGAACAATGTGGGATAACAAGCATCAAGTATTCACAAAGCAAACCAAGCACACCTCTGAATGATAAGCAGATACCACGTAACACTGGAAATATTTTTCAAAAGAGAAGCATACTTAAGCAGTCAAACTGAAATACTGGAAGTCAGAACATCTATGTCCTCTTCCTAGTGATGTTTAAAGTCAGTGGTACGCTGGGGAAAGACATAACTTGTCTGTATATGAAGAAACACCTATCTCATATAGAAGGAACTGCAAAATTTACAGTTACTGAATGCAAAGTTCTTTTGAGTTTTGCACAAGAGGCTCCACTCAATGGCCAAGCATTCTCCTATTTTAATTATTATATTTAACTATTATTTTCATTTAAGCAGAAGTAATTCAAACAATCTTCCCTTCCACCTTTATCTTGCAGTGAAATCATAAAGCAAACCTTGTGTCACCACAGAAATTTAACAAGCCAACTACAAACATAAGATCTATTACAAGATCCAGTCAATAGGGAAGTGGGACTGCAAAGAACAGAGCCTACTTCAACTGCAAGTACTTACACAAGCAGTACATGCACGGAAAGTATGCCTGCAAAAGTGAAAATCTTCTCACAGATAATCTCTCTTTAAGAACAAAACACAAGGACATTTGGATGGGAGAATTTCATTGAAACTATTTCCACTGTGCCAGTTACATATTTGTAAAAAGGGCCCATAAAATCTTTAAAAATACTTCTTTAGAGCATAGCAAAAAAAAGAAACAAACCAAAAAATCAGCATTGTGTCACAAAGTGACTGAGGCTCAAGCTGCCAGGCAGATACAACTGAACCCATTCAGATAGCAAAGATACAACTCATATGATTTCATATAATGAAATGACTGAACAGTTTAAGTGGCTGCTTTCACTGATAGAACTGAATGTGGGGTTCCATGATTGAATGTTCTCCATTACCTTATTAGCAAATTCATGACCCTCCTAAATCATGAATTACAATTGTTAAGCACACTACTATTTACTATGAGAGTAGACTAAGGAAGCATATCCAGTAACACATGACAACATCAAAAGAAGTCAGAAGAATTTGGGTATTTTTATTTGTTGTCAAAATACTTTCATGTTCAGAAACTAGGCTTTCAAAAAAAGCCAAACTCTCAAACAGATACAAAACTAAACAACTTACTGATGAGACACCAACAGTTTCAGTTAAGTGAGATTTTATACATAAAATCGAGGACATTAAATGGTATACGTTTCAGAACTGCTAATGGCCTGCTCACTCTTTGGAAGTCAGTGGGAAGAGGTTCCACCCCTTTACATACAAGGCAATTATATCCAGGTCCTTAAATAAACCGTACAAGAATTTAACTTAGAAACTCGTAGTCACAATCTGAGCATTGTATTTTTCCAAAATGAAGATTTTATTTTTAATAACAAAATACTTAATTGTTTGTACTTTAAGCAGATATATCCAACTGCCTCTAGCTTGAGAAGAGTGGCATCTAGTGGATGAGATCTGTGGGCATAACTTACTCGTTATTTTGATCTCTTTATTTAGGCACTTTTCATTAAAACCCCAAACGTTAAAGCTATTTTAGAAGCACAATTTTAAATCATTTAATGTGGTTTAAAAATTAGAAACACTAAGCTTGAATGTTAACATACCTATCCTGAGCAAGCAAATTTGTTACAATAGTCTGAATCTCATCCATTATGTAAATTACTACATCTAAACTTGTCCCACAGAACTTCCAGGGACAGAACCTTGTCTTTCCATTTGCACAATTAATCATGCACAGAACATGTTCTCTGAAATTAGGGTAGAGGCCCAAGGGGTGGAAAATCCATTTGTTCTCAGCTCAGGTTCACAGAAATTTGTACCTAGTGTTTCTTTTTACAAGCAGGAAGTACAGCTACAGAGAAAAGCAAAGCCAGCAAATTATTTTCAGACCTTCTAAATAAACCTGGTGTGTTTTCAGTTAATATCTGGCTAGAGTTGAACTGAATTGCTACAAAACTGATGGCAACGATTTTGATTTCTAGGCTTACTATGGGTATTCCCTCTACCTGACCTAGTGCCTGTGTTCTGGCAAAGCTGAATGACAGACACCGTCTGCACTGCTCTAGCTTTCTCTTGCATTCAAGTAAAAAAAAAATACAAATTACAGAAACCAGTGGCATATGCTAGAAGACCAGCCTCAATCCTGACCACCCTGCTCAGCGTTTCTATTAGATTGAAATAAACTGTCACGTTAGATAATAAGTAAAAAGACTATGTAAGTTTGTGGAAGCAAAAAGCTCCTGTGCTGAAGTAAGACCTGTCAGGTACAATGACAGGAGAAAAGTGCCTTTCAGCAAAGAAATAAAATATCCAGCTTTACTGTAAGTGCACACATGAGCAGTTTTGGTTCCATTGGGAAAAGCAGGAGATACTAGAAGAACCAGAGATGTTATAGAGGGATGGGAATATAGTACTGCATGACCACTTAGGACATAGGGGAGAGGTTACTGCAGAAGGAAATCAAAAGTGCAGAAGGAAATCAAAAGTGCGGAATGGCAGGGGGCCTCCCTCAGCAGAAATAGGATAGAAATCTGAAGGAAAACTGGCTATGTCAGTCCTACTGTTCAGACAAAAACCTCCATTTCCTTTGTACTCAAAGTTTTGGACCTTTACATCCTCAAAACCTTCCTGGTAACTTCACAAACTAAACTGCAAAGAAAGATTTAAGGTACAGGGGTGTTAAGATCATTTATAAATTAGAGTGTGCCAAGCACCTCACAATATCAAAACTGGAATCTGCTTCCTACTTATTATTAATCATGCGAATTAGGAAGTTGAGCAAACCATTCTAGTAAATTAATTTTGTCACCTATAGAATAACTGCACACATCAGATGAATGCTTAATAATTACCACATGTATTTATTTTAAAAATGCTTAACTATTGCTCAGAAAATAACTGAAGGCTCCAAGATAAAAGGGCTAAAGAAGTTGGAAGCATGTGTTTCAGAATTTTGCACCTTACCTCTCAGCACTGAATGCAGACTCTGTGTCAATGTATATAACAGCCCCATCTAGTCCTCCCAGGCTTACAGGCAGTGTAGCCAGAACACTTGTCATAATACAAAACTGAGTTTTGCCACAACCTGGTGGGCCAGTTATCTGAAAGAAAAAAAGATCAGTAACATAAACAAGAGATACAGTGTTTATTTTGAATTCTACTTTAAGATAAGACCCATCAGCCAGAACACCTCAAAGTTTGCTCTACCAGCTACCAAAGGAGGACACAACCACAAAGAGAATGCAACCCACGAAGAACAACTTGCAGTTACTCTCAGATCTGTGCCTTGCAGTCAAATTCATCACTAAGAATACGTAGTTCTTGATACACAATGTTATGTTTGTGTTCATTTCCTTGACATCCTTTATTATGTAACTCTCATATTTGAGGCTCCTATTCCCCCCCTCCTCTTACAGGATATTCCCCAGAACCACAACTAATTCACTTCCATCTCCTTCTCTGTGCTACCTTCTAAAATAAAGCAGAATTGGAATATTCACAGTTGACATTCAATGGCCTTTAGACCTGAAAAAGTCCAGAGCTAATGAGTTCACAGCTGTAAATGACTGCTTAGGAATCATCATTACCTTGGTTATAACCAGGTCTCCCTTGGAAATCACGAGTGTCATCACTTATCATTTAAAGACTGAATGCTCAGTATGAACCTCATTTATACATGACATATTTTATCTGCCCAGAGACTACATTCTGCTATGTAGCATGTGTTTTGTCATTGGCATTAAGCTCCCTATTACCATATTTCAAGAATGAACACCATTTAAGGTTCAGACCAGCTTGCCAATTCTAAACTTCCACCTGTGCTGACTGAAAGCTTACTGCAGTTAAGCACATGCAAATACAGCACACTCTGTGAAATGGTTCCAGTATGATCTAAGAGAAAAACCACAAGGATCAAAAGAACACATTGTTTGAAGAGATCCACAGTTTCAGAGAGCAAGACTTTTCTACTAGAGATTGCAGCATGATGTTCTTTATCCACTGCAGATCTTGCAGAGGTTGTAAATGAACGGTGGGCTCTGTGTTCTGATAATCACATGTTCATCGCTACTACAGTGGGTCTTTAAATACTGTATCACATTGCCACTGCTTCTGGGACAGGAGACAATGATATCTTAAATACTACGAGGGCTGAAAAATCAGCAAATGCAAACTTGAAGTGACTTTGAAACAAGACAATGGTGAGTTCATTCTGACTCTAGCAGGGACTTAAGTAATAATGTGCTATAAAAGTAAGCCACCCCAAGGAAGTCAAACTGCAAAACATAGCATACTTGCTCAGAACAGTGCTGTCAAAACAAAGCCTTAAAAACAGAGCTGTTATTTAAATTAAAAAAGAATCCTTTCAATAGACACTCAAAATCAAACTGATTTTTGATCCTAAATGCACAATAGCAAGTACAAACACCCTTTCACCACAAGATACTACAGTATCTTTATAGTTATGTTTTAAGCAGCAGCAGCATGACTTGGAGCACAGAAAATTTACAGGGAAACAGTGAAGGGCCGCATTAGCTACAGTTAACAGTAGCTAATGTGTAACAGTAGCTAATGGGTAACAGTTGCTTAAAATCCCTTTAATCACTTTTGTCTTTAAACAAGGTCTGAAAACCAAGCCATATCAGTCAACCTACTCCAAACTTTAATGCAAGAGAAGCATTAGATGATTTTTGTTTAGAAGCACACACTGCATTTAACAAATTACAGAACAGGAATCAGTCAATAATAATTTATGCAATTATCTGCCCTCCATCCAGAGTACTTAATTTACAAAATATATCAAAAATAGCAGCCACATTTTAATATTAACCCAGAGCATATATAAAAACTGCAGAGGCAAAACATACCCCTTAGCCCGTGATGGCCAAGCAATCTTACCAGCTGTTTCTAGTTAAAAAGAAGATTTGAAATGAATGAGAGGAGGGCATCAGTCCAGTTGTTAAATTAAAATGTTCAGACAACTGTTCAGAGACCTCATAAAACATTTGCAGTTTCAGCCTTGCCTGAGAGCTGCATTGGAAATAACATTTATTTCAGTGGCTGATGCAGGAGCTAATTCAGAAGAGACACTGTAAAAATGTCCAAGGATACAAGCATCCTATCAGAGAAAGACAGGGAATTTTACAGTATGAGGTAGGATAAGGAATCAAGCCAATGAAGTGAGAGAAAATTTTTATTCCCAAAGACAGCAATACTTTACCTTTCAACAGAATTCTTTTAAAGGGCATGAAAATAGGTTTTAAATAATCCACAGTAAACAATGTTAAAGAACTATCACATTTAATTGTAGTTAATGCTGGTTCAGCAAGAGTTCTGAACACTACAATCTTCATTTAAAATAACAAGCTGAAATTCCTCTACCATAATTTAAACTGAATGCCTGCAAAAAAAGTCTGCTTAGTTTTATTATAAATTTGCTCTGGAAGAGTGAAAAAAAGAAAAAAAATCAAGTCCACCCAGATAAAAATGTGAAGACTGCAACTGTTTTTCATTTATCTCTGATAATACAATATACTTTTATTTTTCATTAAGTTATATATTATTTTCTCTGGCACATCTGTAGGCTTTGGACAAAATCACAAGGAGCTAGTTCTTCTTCATCTACCAGGGTATTAAACGCTTCAATATTCACAAAGTCATTACTTTAATTCTTCCTCAGAGGAGCTGGCCAAAAGCCGACAGCTAACCACAAAATTTCAGCTATGATTTAATTTCCAACTCAAAACCTAATAGTGGTTTGGGAAAAAACGGTCTGAGACAGTGTAACATAAATCAAATCCCTCTGGCACTCAAAAAGCAAGCGGCTTTGGCTGTAGAAGATACCCACACAAGTCTTAACCCTGTGGCTCATGTACTCTAATTCCAAGTTTCCAACCACCCTCGCTGCTGGGCGAAGTAACAGGAAGACGATGATTTAGTCACACCAGTCAGGAAGTGACTGCTGCATGCAACATATTTTTGAAAACAACTTCTTTCAGAATACCTAGTAACAAAAAAGGGTAATCTGCTGGTCAGATATGCTCCAGTAAGCTGCAAGAGAGCACATTAAATTATTAAGTTCCAAAAATCACTCAAATCCAAAAAGAATGCAACCTAGAAGTTTTCACAAGCTGCAGCACAGCATCAAAGCAGCAACAGCAGACACTTGACAGCTTTCTACTAAAATTTCATCTAGCAATCATGCTAAAGAACACTTTCAGTGCTGTCAACTACTTCAGATCTCATGACTCTTTCAACCATGCTTTTAAGTACTTCCGTAAGTAGGCTTTAAATGAGAAACTCAGTTTCTGCAGTTAATTGTTCTCTGCCTTTACATTTGCTGAGAAACGCCCAACACATGCCCTAATCACTTTATACATTCAGCATCTAAAAGGCTGCTAAATAAAAGCAACAAACTTTTTTTTTAAGACACCTTTAATCTCTTAAATTAGTCATCTAATTTCTGGAGTCTACCTAGTTCTCTCTATAACATTTCTAATTAAACAGTTATTATGCATCAGTACTGTCAAACTGGTATGAGGGTGCAACCACGACCAAGCTACGGGCAGGATGCAGAGCCTGCAGTTCTGGGCTCATCCACCAGATGTCTTGTGCAGATTTCAGCATCTCAGACACTCAACGGGATTACCTAGCAAAGGTAACTGCGTTAGGCAGGTCCCTGTATTTCTAACCAAAATATGGTCAAAAAAAAAAAAAAAAAATATTAGGGGTTGGTTGTTTTGGTTGGGTTTTTTTTTGGGGCGGAGGGGGGAGAAGAAAATTTACAATGGAACACCTTCCCTGTTGCAGGGCTTTTCACTTACAGTTATGTAAAGTTCAGCCTATCTTTGAATATATTCACTTCCCCAACTACCTTTAAATACATTGATACATATGGAGTATGACCATTCTTAAAATAGAAGTTAGCAACATTTTCTCAGATTTTTTTACATCTCAAACATTTTGTAAAACACATGCTTTAAGGAAACACTGGGGGAAAAAAATTAAAATTGAGTATTGTGATAATCAACCATAATGAGAGGTTACAAATTACAGAGCTCTGGAAAACTTAGCATTTGCATTTACTTTCTAAGGAGTGGTATTTTATGCCATCTCAGGAAGATTACATCGGACATCCATGTTTTGAGGTCAACTGCTTGCAGAACTTGCTTTCAATTAAAATAATAAATAAATAAATAAAACCCCATCAAACCAAAACCTAAAACTCAAAGGTTAGCTGAACTCCAGTAAAACTCTCAGCATGTCAACCACTTCTTTTCCTGGATGTCCCTTGGAGCAATGCCATGAACATGGCAACTGACAAGCTTAAGTCTCTCAGTGCTCCGGAGCCATTCTACCTAGTCTTCAAGGAAGTACAGGTCAGACAGACTGCACTGCTAGCTGAGTGATAGCTATGCTTAGGATTAAGAAAACAGATAAACACTCATGACATTCAGCAGCCTTTTAAGTTAACTGCACAGCTCTTCCGACTCAAAAGGATCACATCCACTTTTTTTTTAATTAGGGAAAAAATATTTCCAGGATCGTTTAACGCAAACTTCTACACTCTGTCCATCTCAGTCAAAATTGCCAAGCCACAGGAAGGCAGGCAAAATAGACTGGGTTAACCCACAGAAGAGTGACATCCTTGTTTTGGGCACTACTCATGAGCCATTCACAGGCTCAAGGACAAGTCAGCACACTGCAAAAAAGGCACATCTCTACTTCTTTCTGCTATGTAAGCAGCAGTGGCTCTACATTTTCAACTAAAGAAGAACAACTCGAAAGTTTAAGCAGCCTAAACACATGAATAACCCTGACTCCACTGAGGAACAGTGGACCAGACGGAAATTTCAGAAAACCAGGTACCAGCTGCAAGTGAACACCATTTCTTACCAAACATATGCTGTGCTATTTCATCAGTTGACTGCATGAACAATAATCCAAAATAAAAGGAATCAAACTACACCTAGTGTGACCATTGCTTTACTGATAAAAAATTTTTAGGCCCTAAAACCTAACCTCATGCTGAAAGACCCAATCCTCAACAGCAGCACAGTTATAATCTCAGGATCCTACAATATCCCACTGCTACATGTAAAAACAGCTTGCTCTTCTTCAGTGAAACAAAATTTAGCCAGTCTTTTCTCCCAGAATTTAAAGACTTATAGTATTCTTTTTAAGATTAAATTCTTCCAATCTGTTTTGTTTACAGTAAATTAGTAAAAAAGCTATTCCTAAATAGGAAGAAAATAATAATTGTGACAGACCAATGTAAGTTCATGGATGGTTTCTTAATCATTTTTCATGAAGACCTGAATGGTGTACTTTCCTGTACATCTTATAAGAAAAGAAATACTTAGAATCTTTAAAAAGTAATATTCCCCCATTAACTATGAGTTTACTACAGCAGACACTGTTACAGTCTAAACTCAACATTGCTTAAACACTAATATGCTTTAAGTCACTACACATTCCATAAGTGTTTTCTGAGAAAAAAAGTAACCTACTTTTGATTACAGGGTATGGAAAAAAATATTTTCCTCAGAGTGTGATTTTTTTAATTCCTCACTTTTACTCCTCTACTGTGGTAATTTGCCACAGTAGACAAAGAAAAGCACTTGGTAAGGACAGCTAATATGTCCATGGCAAAAGATGGTTTGAACTTATCTAAATTCATAGAATAAGGCACACAAGACATTTCAAGTGCACAGCTGAGTTCAGAACTTTAAGGCAGCAAATATGGCTCCAACATCCACTGAGTTATGGATTCTGTCTCTACAATGGATGGCAAGGAGAGCAACAACAGAATACAGCACACATTTACTGATATTCACTCCAATATACACATTTCTCCACTTCCATTGGTAGTTTAGCAAATTCCTAAGCCAGACATTGCATCTTCATGTTTTTATAATAGTGATTCCTATGAATACCTAACACAAACCCTGTCTTTCCAGATTACAGAAACTATGCAGGTTACTTTCTGCAAGGCCACAGAGAAATCCAAGCACTAGAAGATGAAGTCTTCTACTCTTAGAAGTCTGTTGGTCTTAAAATAAAATTCCAAGCAAAAAAGTAGTATTGCATCCAAAGTACAGAGAGTTATAGATGCATATGCAGTTTGCAGCACTGTAATGTATGTGCATATAACAGAGCCCTTAATTCCAGTATTTCTTAACAAAGAGTGTGTTATATATTTATTGCATAAATTAGTTATATATTACAGCTCTGTAAAGTCATTCTCATGACTATATGCATCACACTTTTGTCCTGATTGCTTATGGTACCTTCATAAAAACTAATGACTTGGTAAAGTCAGAATAAGTCAGTATTAAAAGGGCAGGGCTCCTGATTCAGCACCTTGTGCTCTGACCACAAAACCACTGCAACTCTCCCACCGTAAAATCCAGCCAACAATTTTCCCAAATTTCCTGCAAAGTTTTCCGCTTTTTTAAAGGAAAATAAGGTCACAAAATTTTTTAATTACTTCATTTTCCCACTTACCTGACATCCTGGGAGGAGGGGCAGGGGAAACAGATACCAAAAAAGTACAGCCTCTACCAAACAAAAGGAAAAAGCCCTTCTACTTGAAAAAATTTGTGTATGTTGTGTATAAAGCACCTGTCACAGGATAGGTATAAGGTGCAACTGCAGGAAAATATATTAAACAAGTTACTTCTGTGAGGGATCCACAGGGCACTCCACCATGCAAGACTTCATCCAAACTATGCAGCGTGGTAGATAAAAAGGCTGAAGAGGGATTGACAGACTTCCTCAATTTCATTTCATAAGCCTACAAGAGGAGGGGAGAAAAGACAAAAGAAAGCAAATAAATCAGAAAATATATATATATTTTTAATGGAAATCATAGAATCACAATCAACTAGGCTGGAAAAGACCTCTGAGATCATCAAGTCCAACCAAATAGCAAGCTTCTTGCATTTGCTTTCATCAACCTGGAGTGACTTAACGCTTGCCAATGAGCAATCCCTTACTATATTCAACTGTATTCCTCCCTTACCTCATCATCCTTCACGTTTATATCCCATTTATAGTTCACAGAGTAAATGCAAAAGTTTATCATGTCTTCCTCATCACAGTAATAAATAATAAGCCTTTAATAATGGTGTGTCAAAGGATTTTTGTGCTTCTATTCAACAAGGCTTGCTTTCAACCTGTAAAACTCCAACTTTTAAACAAGTAAACACTATACATGTCACTAGTGACCAACACAAAATACTACAAGAAACCTAAAACCAAGAACTTCCTGGCCAACATTCATTACCAACTTGAAACTTCCTGGATTGAAGGAAAGGTTTGCTGAAGATTCCAAGTCTCTGACCAAGCCTGGGGTTATCCCAAAGCCACACATAATTTTCCACTTTCCTAAGAAAGGCTGGTAAAGAAGACAAGATGGGTATAGAACTGAAAACAGTTGGGACTGGACTAAGATCAGAATTCTAGTTCATAAGCAATATTTTCATTCAGGGGATCAATTTAAACCAGAAAAAGAAGAAATTAAAAAATGCAAATGCTGATCTGGAAACACCAGAACATGAGGTTTCGAAAAGAAACAGGTCTTGCTTACATCTTGCAGACATACGCCAAAACTGATGCCAAAACTGACACATTCTTCAACCACTGAGCATCCTGAACATCAGAAATTTTATTGAATCTAAAGCATGCTGATGAAGTTACAGTTAACAGCTCCCAAAGGTTTGACTCCTGTGACAGTAACAGAGATTCTCAAAGCCCTGTCACAGTGTACTCCCATAGCCTGCCATGACTGATCACTCCAGAACACCTTATTTCTATGCCTTAGAGAAATGCAGGCATCAGATTTACCCCAGTCTTAAGATAGCCTGTTGGGAATATAGTGGAAGCACCTCCATCGGATTCATCCATAGCTAGATAAATAAGCACACTATTGAATCCTATATGGTTTAGTCCATACTTGTTGGGCCAGAAAGTGAGCATTTTTGTTGAAGCTGATCACAGAAGCTTCCAGCTAGTTTTACCAGCCAGCTGAGGTACAATAGCTTGTATCTTCCTTTTTTTATGCTACAGTTCTTCGCTATGTTATGACAGGTCGCATATTAGAGTCATATTTGAACTTCATTCAGACCTTCTCTGTTCTTCAGTTCTACTGAGGAGAAATAAACTTGAAAAATAATTTTCAAGACACAGAGCAGGTTGATACAAAAAACACTGAATTCTACCTCAAAAGGATCAGAGTTTATGTTCAGATTCACTTTAAGAGTGAATACTGTACTAATGAAGAAATATTTGCAACCTCCAAGAGGACTTAAACCCCGTAGACTGGAAAAAAACAACAAACCCACAGAACATGGAAACAATATTCTAGTCTACATTTCCTGCCTAAGATGAACTCTAAAATTTTACCCTGTGATTTCCATATTTAACCCAGAAAATGAGGGTTGAACAAGATTGTCTTTCAGTAAAAAAATAAAGTAAAAATTCAACTGTTAAATTAGGAATCCAAGTGAATGAAAAATAACCACATCCTCAGATGATCTTTGTAAATGGTAACTTATGTCATTTTTCTAAGGATTTTCTCATTAAATTACTTCTCATTGCAGGGATTTATTTTTTATCATCCAGTCACCGAAACCTGTTCAGACTTTGGTTCAGCTGGACTATAGAGACATCTAATATAATTTTATTTTTCTACTCAGCATATCATGTGATCAAGTCACCCTTCTCTAATTTCTCTTATAAGCTCTGTAAGCTTCACTCTGTACTTTATACTGTGAGGCAAGTTTTCCAGAAAGTACAGTTCTATTTCATATCTTGTCATACTCTTAAATTTTGCTTGGTACTTTCCATATTGTATCTCAACACTATTTTCCTCTTATTTATAATTCCTATTATCTATTTATTTTTTTACTCAAAGACATTGTCAAACATTCTTGCTGTACCAGTCATGATGTTACATCAGTCACTTTCATTTGAAGTCCATCTGAAATCCTGTGTTTGCAGAGATTCAATACACAACCCTTAAAAATAGCCAACAGTCTCTGTTCTGGATCTACAGTTCCATATTTTATGCATGTACATAGTCGGTTGCAGCTGGAAGTGTTCAGAAACCATGCAGATGAGGTCCTCAGAGATATGGCTTAGTGGCGGTGTTAGCAGTCCTGACGTAATGGTTGGACTTAATGATCTCAAAAGTCTTTTCCAACCTAGTTGATTCTACGATTCTGTCAGTTGGCTCTGTGCTAACAGTCCTTGATGACTGCTGTCTGACAAGCTTCAGTACGTGTCCAGCTCCTTGGCAAAGAAATTTGATTGAATGGTGATGTGTAATTAGCTCGCTTTTAATCCACTTACTACAAGTCATATTAATTCTGCATATTGCTAACTTTAAAGCAGCATGTTTGTGAGTTTAAAGTTTTACAAAGTTGCTATGCCAAATACACATCATAAACTTTGACAGGGCTTTTTTATAATTTTTAAGAAAAAACAAACAGGCTGCATTGACACAGGTCAGAACTGTCCATGAACAGATCTGTTCCAAGAAGATCCCATTTCTGACATCTTTTCACTCAAATTCAAAAGAAAACAAAATCCTGCCCCTACATTGCACCTAACATCTGTTTCCTTCTTGCACTCAGCCCGGTTAGGCTATGTGTAGCCTAAAACCACACTACAGCTCACTTACATGGATAGAAAAACCCCTCAAGTTACTTTCAAGATCATTACACTTCTCGACACTCATTTTATGTCTAAAACAAATTTATATTAAAGTTCTTATTCTCTGCTTGTTTTCAAACAATGCTTTCATGGGTTTTTTTTTGTTGTGGGTTTTTTGTGGGTTTTTTTTTTTTTTTTTAAATGAGGAACTGTAGTGATAGGACAAGGGGCAATGGGTTTAAACTTGAACGAGGGAAGTTTACATTGGATATGAAGAAGAAATTCTTTACTGTAAGGGTGGTGAGGCACTGGAATGAGTTGCTCAGGGAAGTTGTGAATGCTCCATCGCTGGCAGTGCTCAAGGCCGGGCTGGACGTAGCCTTGGGTGGCATGGTTTAGTGGGAGGTGTCCCTGCCCCTGAAGGGGAGGTTAGAACTTAGATGATCTTAAGGTCCTTTCCAACCCTAACTACTCTATGATTCTATGCTGGATTGCAAGAGAGAATGACATATTTCCCTATTGCACTCAGAACTGATTCTGCAAGCCTGAGCAATCTCTTGAGGCTATAAAGCCTAATAAAAGTCACTGCATCAAACTACAGTGCCTCAGAGATCTACATTTAAAAATGTAAGTATTATTTTATTGTGTAATAAAACTGAGACATTGCAAACCTCCCATGTAAAAAGATCAGTGACACTGCTTAGCTTTTTCCCAGAAATTGCACCAAAACCAGATGCAATCAACATGCACATACTTACTGTCTGCATTTTGGGAGCACAAGCTCGGCTGACTTTACGAAGAAGCTTCTGCACATCATAGTAGCTTTGTCCCGTCACTTTCATTAGCTCCAAGAATGAAAGACATAAAAAGTCCTGAAAAATGACAGAATAGATCAGAGACCACAACCTAGAAATCAAGACTGAGGACTAAACTGATGTAATATACACAACTAGATGGTAAACCCATGGAATGTATACTAACCTATACCATACACTGTTATGCTATACCTCTCCTAACTTTCTCTGGTATCAGTATGTTAAAAGAAATGGCATTTATATTTTAAAGAACATGGAGTCCAAGGACCAAACATTCAAGAGCTGTGTAATAAAATTGCAGTAGCATCTTTTTGCCCACAGAAGCCTCTATCTACCTAAAAATAACATTCAAAATACTCACTGCTACTCTATGGCTCTAGCGGTAATAATGTGTTATGTGAAGTATTCTGGAAAATATACCTTTTGATTTTGCTTTCTGAGAGGACTCTGTTCATAAATCCTGACTTGTCTCATACACTGAATGAAAAATTCAAGATAATAGGTACATCAGGCATTCATTCTCATGTGCATGTATAGCTGGAAGAAAAGTTCTCAGGCCCCAGAAACTGACTACAAAACCAAGAGTAGATAAATTTACTATTGCTACTAATAATCCTACTACTACCCACTTTTCAGTTCTAACTTGATTTGCATTAAAACCAAGTTACAATGCTAGTACTCTTATTGTTCACTTAATGAATTTTTAATTTCATTTAATTCTTCATCCCTGATTGTGTTCAAGGCCAGGCTGGACAGAGCCTTGGGTGACATGGTTTAGTGGGAGGTGTCCCTGCCCATGGCGGGGGAGTTGGAACTAGATGATCTTAAGGTCCTTTCCAACCCTAACGATTCTATGTCTTCTAGATTGCAGTCCTAGGCCTAGATCCTGCATTTGTGATGCATACTACTGAAATATATATGGCCTCTTGGCTCTCTTTAGGTGAGTACATTTGTGAGAATGCATTAGTAAGAGCAACTTCAGAACATACTGCTGAATCAACCCATAGCTAACAGTGTAACTTCACAGCACGTTCACACGAGGTTACACAGCATACATGTGTTTTGTGAAGTGTTCACAAATTAATGTCCTATCCGACACAAGAGTAACTGCACACCCCTGCTAAAATAAAGCAACTTTGGGCTCTTTAGAAGTGAAGGTAGTAAGTACACAGAAACTTAAATGTTTTAGTTGGACATCTATCATTTTAAAGCTGTATTTTTACAAGGCAGCAAGCCAGATGGAATGTGCAATGCCCCATTTTATAGAAAGTAAAGCTCCCTGTAAATTAAACCTCAACCAAGTAAAACAGTACATGCATGAAAACACACAGAGAAATAAAAACCAAACCTGGACAAATAACCAACCCCCACGAAACCTCTGCCCCACAAGCAGAAAACAACCTTTTCACCTGACAGGTAGTAATCTGATAGCGACTCAGCCTTTCACACAGCTCCTGAGACAACCTTGCTCTTCTGAGTTTCTTAGCAGCCATGACAGCCAATCTACAAGGCAAACAAAACAAAACTTGAAAGATGCTTAGAATATGATTATGTGGACAATTACATCCAGCCCTGCTAAAGAACAGGAAAGTTGGCACACTTGCATGTGTATGTGCATATATGTGTTCATATACAAACTAATGTGATACATGTAAGTCTATGTTACATTATATTATCACACTGAAAGCAGTTATGTTAAATTATATCCCCTCATATTTGATCATGTGTGAGATCATGTCAGTAGAGTCAGCAATGTTTATAGGACAGGTGGATTTGGGACATAAGAAAGCTGGAATTTCCTAGGTGGTAAACTAAATAAGAACTCCACATGCTATAACGCACTGGAAAGAAGTAAGGTTCTCTTTGGATGCCTAAACACAAATAATAACTACAGTAAGTAATTGGTCCTATAACATATAGTGCTAGAACACAACACTGTTCTGGTGACCCGGGTTTAGTGACATATCTTAAAAGAACGGGAAGAACCTTGAAAGGAGACAGCAGAAAGACTGAAGTGCTGGAAACATACTTCAGCATGACTCAACATGGTCAAACTAGTCAAACACATATCATTCCATGCAACAATTTATAAAACAAACACAATTAACAAAGAGTTCTTTATTTTAGCCAACAGTATAAAAGAAACCAGAAGCCAAAGCTAAGCATATAACAATGAGCACTACAATGTAATTATTTTTAAATTGAACAAAAGTACCACTAATCCAAGGCAGCATCAGCTGTGGAATATTCACTCACTTAAAACCATAGAATGGCTTGGGTTGTAAAGGACCTTAAGATCGCCCAGTTACAACCCCCCCGCCATGGGCAGGGACACCTTGCGCCGGACCATGTCACCCACGACTTGACCCAACCTGGCTTTGAACACCATCAGGGTGTTAAATTGTATTTATTGAGTCCTGCTTAAAGCAATACCTGATTATTTCATGTAAACCTTAAGACCATTTTTCATAGCAGATAAGACTGCACTGCCACTAGGAATCCCTCTTCCCTTAGCCCTCAGCCATTTGCATTGGTCCGTTTTTCCTCATTAATTCCACACTACTGAACAAAACTCCACAGGATATTATTCAGCTCAGTACAACCTACAGCATACGTTTTCCTAACCTATATGTATGTTCAAGCACATAAGACTGCTTCAGATGTATTATTTAGGCAGTATTCCTGATATTTAATTAGCCTTAAGCTTAGAGAAAATAAAAATGCTTTTAAATAATGCCAAACTGCTACGACTTTTGCAGAGGCACAAGCCTCACATCTCCACAAGATGAAAATTTCGTTATGCCCTCACAAAATCCTCTTTAGACAGGAGGAAAATCAAAGTTTGGAGAGTTCTGTGCCCTTCGAGTTGCCAGCTGCGTTAACAACCACACAACCTGCACGCTAGCTCGCACATGCTGGTGATTCCTGGTTTCGCACGTTCACCACATACCGCTGCGGCACAAGCTCTGTAAACTGACTGAGGCCATCACGGTGCTTCCCAAGGAGCACTACCCATACTGTCGAGGGCTCCGGGGCCGGTGGGTAGACAAGGACACCCGTGAGGGAGTAAAATACACACATATCGGCACGGACTTACACCAAGTGTTGCAGGGGAACTTGGCATTAGCACGTCGCCTGGAAGGAGAAAACGAACTTATGACCGCAACCCTTGAAGGCCAGCACCGGCGGACCCTCTCCCACCGCGCAGCCCAGTGGACTCAGCCGGTAGCGTGCCCCATAGCTGCAGGACCCAGAGCTGCCTGAGCAGCCGGCACTCCACCCTGGCTACGGCAGCGCAGCAGGCACCTGAAGGCCCACTCCCGCCGCGGCAGCGAGGGGCTCCGCGGGCCGGGGCGGGCACCGCGTACCTCAGACCTTTCAAACGTTCCCGGCGGCGCGCGCGAGGGGGGCGGAGCCACGGGCAAGGCCCTCACTCGTGATTGGCTGCTCTTCCCGCCAATCCCCCGCACTCCAGAGTGCCGGTGGCGCGCAGGGCATGCCGGGAGAGGTGCCTCCCGGGGGCGGGAGCAGTCGGGCCCGTTCTTTCCGCCCCCCGCCCCGCTCTTCCGCGGCTTGTGATGGCTGTCTGCGCGCTGTACTCCAGAAAGTTGTACACGTAAAGCACATAAAGCACCTACCACACTGGAAAGTCTTCGGCATGGAGAGTGCTGTGCATACGCTCATTTATAGTAAAGAGTAATGGAATGCTGATTCTTCAAGTTGAGGGCTTACAAACACCTGGCCTCCTGTGAGGTGTGGGAGAAATGCCTTCGACTGAAGAAGTGATCATCCTGTAGTGTGAATGTGACAGAAAGCATCAGTCAACAAACATGACTGACACGACTTTGCACGATCTGCAGGATCAGTTTTTCCAAGTCACTCTATACTAGAAAGCACTGAGTGCTGTATGTATGTTGTCTGCATGATCTCACAGTTCCAGAAATTAACCTACTGAAGGAAAAACTGAAATATTACCTGGGACTCTTACTGAAGGCCGGTGTATTAACAGCTTGTAGTTTTGTCTGTACTGAAAAAGAAATGCTACACTGAAGCTGTAAAATACAGAGCGCTTCAGCCACTTTTCCAAATGCAGCAAGGAGCTGACTTATCATGAAATGCCCAACAACTGTAGTATCAAAAAGGTTCAGTGGAATTGTTTCCTTCGTACTCTGAAGTGAGGGTGCTTACATGCCCCAAGTACAGAGGGCTTAAGAAGCTAGACAAGGAGCATACAGCCCACGCAAAAGCAACTTGAGAGCTTTACGGGATAGCTAGCTGGTCAGGGAGAGAAGAGATGAAACGGAGGAAGAGCTCCTCCTAGTGTAGTTGGTCTTTAAAAGTTCGCTTGAAAAAACGTAAGTCACAACTGAGAAAAGCTGTCTCAGTTGGAAAGCAAAGGATGTCTGTTGCTGAGGGTTAGTTTCAGTGGAAACCTGAGGGCATGACCATAGTATAACTGTCACAGACCAGTACTTCCTGCTTGGTACAGGGCCACCAGTAGCCCTACCCTCCAACCAGATCTTCCGGGAAAAGGAACATTGCGCTGACTTTTGTCCCTCCCATAAATGAGCAGGGCTCTCTCTTCACCTCCAAGCCAACAGCTTCCTTCACATCTTCTACAGAAACAGAATACCTGTTTTAAACCAGAGAACTGTTTTGGGATTTTGTTGAGCAAGGAAAGCAAATCTTACCAACCAAGTCATGCAGAAGATTTGAGATCAAAACCAACATTCCCTGGTGCCTCCTGCAAGATCTGTGCATTCCAGTGGAGCCATGATTGTTCCACTGGCTACTTCTCAGATACATGGATGTCCCTTTAAACCTACTGACAAATAATCATGCACCATCTTCTCTGTGTAACTTGAGAAAATTACTGTTACATATCCAGAGGATAATCAGGGAAGTGTTCGCAAGCAGTAACACAGAAGGCAGCTCCACAGCTTCTGTATGTTTGCCGAGGACAGTAGTCACTAGAGATTCAGGGCTCTCTGCAAACAGCTCTGCTCTGTGACCTCAGTCAAGCCCTGTAATGATAGGGTATCTACTTTCCTTCTCAGTTTTGGGTTTTCCTATTTAGACTGTAAACAGAGTAAGTAGTGCCAGCCCCATAGACTTATGTGTCAGACATGATGCAGCAGAGAGCTACTCCGGTCTAAGCTTTTAGCCGCCCCTGGAACTTTAAGTAAGAGGAGATTAATAAAGCTAAGAGACGATAAGAACTGAGCTTCACCACATTAATTTAAGAAGGCCCTTTAAACCAGCAATACTGGAGCAAGACTTACAGAAAGGCAAAGCATAACAGCAACAAAGTCTCACAGAAGCAGAGCGCTCTCACATCAGACACACCAATTAGAATAAAAAGGGGAATGGTAATTAGCTTGCTAAGGGGGAAGCCAAAAGGGACAGAGTGATTCGAAGGGCACAGAATGAAATACTTATCAGTTCTGGTCCAAATAAATATTCAGCAGTTAAGTAATTCTGCAAGCCTCCAGAACTGAAAAGATAATGGCATTTTTTTTCCTTTCTGGAACAGAATCCACAGAAAAATTTCTTCCTCAATCCCAAGGCAGCCTTTTGTGAGCATTTTAGATAACAGTTTTGCATTCTGGAACATTTCAGGTCATTCACTTAATTACTAAAACAGCATTATCTCACTGATACTGACTGCAATCCTCAGCTTTATTACTATTTACCAACTATTAATTCTTGCCTTAAAATTAGCAGTGTTACCCAACCCCTGTGAAAAGAAAGTGTCTCCCCAAAAGAGTTTAATCTATGAGAACACAGCAACAACTCTGACTCACAAGTGTAATCCAGATATTCAGAGCAATTCCCCACCTTATGCTTGCTGGCTAATGTCTAATTAGTCAAATATTTTCTTACTCGATTGGGCTGTCTACTTGATATTATATCATATTATTAAAAAAACCCACAATTGAACACCCATGTGTTTCCAAGACTAGAAAGCAATTATAGACCAGCCCATGCTTTCCTGGGATAAGGGTCCCAATGGTTCCTCAATAACAGCACACAAACAAACCTCCAATGAATTATTCTGTCTGTTGCTGTCTCCGCAAAGGAGATGCAGATTTACTTCCAACCCTTTGAGGTTCCCCCATCTCAAAAAAAGGCAAATTAAAGGATCTCACAGGGAGAACTGCACCCTGGTTAAAAAATGCATTATTTTCCACACTGCTCATACCAGTGCAGCTTTAGCAAAGCTACTTCACTTGGGATTTTCTCAGCTGCATCTGCTCCAGGGCTGGGTAGAAGGAAGGGAAACCATTTTTCTATTATTTCTACAAGCTGCTCACCACAACCGCACTGTTATCATTGGCTATAATAAACAGATCAAGAAAAACAGATCTGTGAAAAATTAGCTCATCTTCTTATTCTGACTGATTCTCCCCCTCCCACAATCCTCTGAAGTGTGTATCCGATAAATGGTTCTCCCCAGGCAATTAACCTTTTTCCTCCGGCTCAGGAAGGATTAAGCCAAATTATAATGAATCCTCCTCAAGTATTAGTGAGGACCTGTGTAACCACACACATTTACAACGAGGAAAAATCAGCTTTTTTCTCAGGACAGACAGAAAGCATTTCTCTGTTTTCTACCTCTTCACACATGCCACTGTGGATTCAGAATTACACATCAGCCCCCAAAACATTTCAGAAACGCTCAGCAGCAGTGTAGAGTTTTTGAAAGAGAGCATCTGGACCTCCTACCCTTTTTACAGAGAAGCACACTAGCCACCTTCACTGCTATTACAGGCAGGACAGACCCACCTGCACATTACAGCTTTGGAAAATTCAGCTGCATTTGCTTTCTGCCCAAACTACAGCAAACAAAATGAGAGACCTCAGGGATTATTCCACTTTTAGCCTGCACTCATCTAAGGAGATTATCCTTCAAGATCAGCTTCCTACTTCATTTAGCTTTTTCTTGTTAAAGGGACAGAAGGAATCATTCAAGTCTTTGGCCTTGTCATATTTCCATCTTATGTTTCTGTTAGATAAGAAGTCCATGAACTGATAGAACAGCAGCATAATAATTGATGTAGAGTTGTTGGTACCAGAGCAGATCTTTACCCATACCTGTTACACCAAATTTTCCCTACATAAAAACCCCTTAATCTCTTCCTGCCTTTTGCCTGTGCCCTACTAGTACCTGTTTTTGACTGCCTTGTCTCGAGTTTGTTTATTGAGGTGCTAGGGTTGTCCCAGTATTGATGTTTGCAATCACCAGATCTTGCCACTCCTGCTACAGATTTTCCTGCAGCTTTCCCTGGGATGCTGAAATAAACCAAGACATGACAAATATCAGAGCAGTAGCCTTTTAGTAGCATTGCACAAAGCAGATAATATCTAACTGAGGTGATCCTTAGATGCCCACTGCAGCTCTTTGTTGCTAAAGCATGGGAAAACTACCATATACCCTGTTACTCAGAAATTTGAGCTATATTTAGACTTCAGTCCTGTGAAGCACATCTGTTTCACTGTGACCAGTGAATAAAACTCAGTAGTTCAGTGGTTCTCCTTTGATCAGCTTGGCTCTCTGGGGATGTGTGCATTCAGCATGTCACCCTGTGATCCATCACAGCAGCCAGCCTCTATTGAGAAGCCACAATTAGACTAGAAAAATCTAAGCACTTCACAGTAACCAGCAGAGAAAGTGCATTGTGTACCCCTTGTCATCACACACAGTCATACACCATGAAATTAGTACTGACGGTGCCTAGGTTTAGCAGCCATAGTAGGACATCTGTTACTTTCAGGTACAGCCCTTGCTCCATCTCAGAGTTCTTCAGTGGAGAAAAGAGACGAGGAGCCATTGGACTTTACTGGGAGATGAGCTTTTCTGTTTGGACAACACCAGCAGATAACAGTAGATCCCAGACCTACTGTGCAGTTGCAGGAAATGGAGATGCCCCTTGAAAAAAGACAGACTCATTTACATACAATGTCAAAAAACCCCAGCAAACCTGACGTGAATTTCTTTTTTCATCTCCCCACCTGAGGAAGCATGTTCCAAATCAGTAAAAGTGCCTGTTTTTTTGAAAAGAAATCTGCACTTTATTACGTTACAGATTCATTGCTCTGATAACCCAGCAACTGAACTGAGCCCAATAACTCTTACTTCAAACAACAAACACACAAACCAGCAAACAAACAAAGCCTGGAACATTTCATTCCGTGAATCATTTCAGTCTGGAGCCTTTGGCTCTTGCATGCTTTTCATTCTACTGCTTTTTAAAGCGGTGAATGACATCCCTATGGCTGGGACCACAAAGGAAATTTGCCTCAGATGTCCTCACCATCCTTCACAGAAGATGCTGCTGAACTGTTTCCAAAGGTGGCTGAGAGGCATGGAAGGAAGAAAAAAAAACACCAAACCTGGGCAGAGAAAGAAAAAGATGGTCTCCACTTATGCAGTGTTTGTGCCTTGCATTTTTCTGCTTGGCCATGAAAGAATGAGACATCTTCGTGGCCTGCAGGCAAATGTTACTCACTCTCACACACCACCTACAAGGAACTTTATAGTCTCAAACAGAATCAAACCAGAGACCCAGAGCCCCATGTGTTAGTAGTGTCGGCAGACATATGCAAAAAAATCTTAGTGGATAATTATAGAAGAATTTACACACAGAGGAAAGAAGACATCAAATTAATTCCGTGGTGATTACTTTTTACCTTGAAGCATAGTGCTTCTTACCCATTTTACTGGGATGAGTACACAGCAATAATATATTCAAATATCACCCCAGAACTTCTTTACCACAAACTCAATTACTGTAGAGAGTATTCATGTAATCATGCTTGCCATTCACTGTTTGAGCATGATGCCATAGCTATGATCACATTATCCTCACATTTACTACCCATGACAAATTGATTTTACAGGTCATAGCTATTTTTTAAATCACCACAGAAAATTATAATAAATGAACTAAGCAGCAAATTAAGCCTGTGCTTATTTGAAGTAAAATAGGACATTTGTACAGTGAGAAGCTGAATGCATGATTAGCCATTTAGCTGAACCAGGTCCTATTGATTGTCTGACAACTGAACTTCTCTTTCACTGGTCTTTAACATATAGGTTTGTAAATCTTCAGTAAGCATCACAGTTGAATCCAATCCAATTCAGTCCAGTAATTGAAGGCATACTTTCCCAAACCTCAGGAGTTTTCACACTCAAGAGTCATGAAACGAGCCACCCTCAGCCTTGTAAAGAAAATAAAGTGCACCATAAAGAAAGGTGCCTCTGAGCTGACAGAAGATAAAACCAGTCTGCATTCATCACTGACTTTCATCTTAGGTATGCTGTCCTGGCATCAGAGGGGAAAGGTGTTTCCTGGGCTGTGTGACTCCACTGCCTTACTGTAATAAAGGTTTAATTCAACTGGCTCACATTCAGCTTCCACTGGGAGCTGCATGTATCCATCACCTTTCAGCAGGGACTCACCAACTCATATATGAAGGCCAAATGGTTTTTAAAAGCCTCTGATTTGAGCTGGCTTGATTTTAGGGCTTACAGCTTGAAACACTTTTAGCCCCAGGGGGAGCACAGGGGTCATACTTTTAATAGGAGCCATCTGAAGAAAATCAGGATGGAGATGACCCAGACTGGTAAAACTTGAGTCACTCTAAATCTGTGGTCACCTTCAAATATCTAGGCTTGAATGATAAGATCAGGAATTTAGACAAGTCATCAGGGCTGGGAAGTAGGCAGATGAGCTTGAGACTCATTTGTCTTAACTGTCAATGTTGTTTTTAAAACAAATACTCTTTAAATACACCACCTGAATTCCTTCTTACATTGATGAGGATCCAGAATGAGGTCAGTGAGATTAACAAGTTACACAAAGCAAGACTAAGAAAATAATCAGGTTTTGGGTATTAAAAATACATATCATAAACACACAGGTTTGGCTCTTTCTTTTTCTTTAATCTGACAGAGAAAAAAATGAAGCTAATAGTATGAATGAATGTCAGATGTGAAGAAAATCTTTGAGCTTTCAATTTCCTATTATAAACCAGAATAATAAAAAAGCAGCAGAGGTCAGGAATGAAATACAGTGAAAAAAAAAAAAAAGCAGCATGCACACTCTATTCCAGGGATAATGGTCTCAATCTGCTGTGTTTGAAAAGAGATGCTGGGAGAGAAAAGCCAGAAATAGCAGAAGGTTTTACAGGGCAAGGGAGGGACACTGTTATTTGTACTAGGTCTACATACGGTTCAGTTTGAGGTTTTGTAGGTGTAATTCTGAGAGCCTGGGCATCTGCACCTTATGCCCTTCAAAGCGAGGGCACATGCCCTGCTTTGTCATCTGGGAGGAATCAGAAGATGAAGAACAATTCTGGAGCCACCCCAGAAGCCAAGACCTCTGTCTGCATCCCAGAGAGCCTGAGAAAGGCAGATGTTTGGTTTCTGTTGGATTAAGCTTTTGGCTGGAGATTAAGCTTTGTTGTGGGTTAGCTGCTGATCTTAGCTGGGTAGCTTTCCTTCATATCTGCCAAAATGCCTAGAGTAACACATGGGCTCTTTTCATGCAGTCTGTCAACAACCGAAGTCAACACATAACATCAAAACTACATATTTTAAAAGAAATGTTAAAAATAGCTTGGGAAGGGCATTAATTGCCTCAATCTCTCCTTCCCACTGCTAACTACCCTTGCTCACCAGTGCCTCAGTTTCTCCTTCTGCCTGTTCAAAACATGGAGAAAAAAGGAAATTGCTGCCACCACTGCAGCCACATTGGATATTGAAGGAAGACAAGAAGAGCAAGACATTGTTCCAAGGCAGGAGGATTGATGAGTAAAATGAAATATGTTGTCACATTGCTTCTGATTAACTGTGCTCCAGGTATACCCCTCAAACTAATTTTCTCCCAAACCTGAAAAGGTTAGATATAGATCCAAACATCATGGCCAAACGTGGTGTTGCTATCTGATTTGCCAGCTAGGGAAGCTCAGAGAATTACGACAGACTCTCCAGTTCCTCTAGGAGATATGACAGGGATGTCCTCACATCCAGTCCTCCAAGGCTGGCTTCTGCAGTGCTGCTGATCCCTAGCAAGAGGGTGGGCTAGGTGCCAGGAAAGCACATTCTGACAGGCATTCTGAACCATCCTATGTTGATTGCCAATTCTACTATGTCCCCTGCAAGGGGACTAAAGCACATGGCAGCTGTTTGCAGGGTAAAGAGTGAAATCAGGCCTATTTGTGACATCCATTTAAGGGCTCTTTGATATATATTCAGCCTCTCTTGTGGTCCAACCATAGTTTCAACATTCCACCTCACAAATGCTTCCTGACATTTACCATTTCTGGCACCATGGTGGGTCAGTTCATGTTTGAAGGCCAGCCACACTGCAAAGATGAACCTATGTGGCTCTACAGGCTTTGGAGGATACCTGCTAAGATCATCTCCTTTCCCTTGTGTGGATTGTAGCACTTGAGGTAAATCCTCATTTCCTTGGTTAAATTTTGCTTGTCCCTTAGGAAAACATTCATGGAAATTCAAAGCAGCTTTGTCTGATGTAGGATTTAGTAATAAGTGAATTGTGTGTTCCCTTTGGTTCTCATCCAGTGCTGTTACTTATTTCAGCATCCAGTGTACCACTGGCTGTGAGCTGGACCCTGGAGTGCCTGTGTCTGTACTTGAATTTTACTGATAGCTACTGATATTCTCAGGCCTGGGCTCGAGAGGGGCTGGTGTTAAGGTTTAAATTCCTACGTCTTGTGGAATTGGAATTTCCCGTTCTAGGTGTGCTTGCTTAGCCTTAACCCTTCAATATGCAAAGCAGATAAATTAATGGTCATGCATGATCAGGAGTAGGAGGACGCAGCTTCTTTGTAAAACCTCATTAAAATTTAGATCATCTCTGCCTTGCCAGCATGTACAGCAGGGACCCTGTGAGAGCCTTTGCATCTTTGGACATAACTGTCTCTCTTGCAAGGTATTCTGTACTAGCCAGTCAATGATTGCCTTGGCCAAGCTATCTACATTTCAAAAACATCATACTGTTACAAAGTGCCCATTTCTGCCTGCCTTTACAGAGGCAGGCAGTTCTCCCCCACATGAATAACCTTCTTACAGCCCAGTGACTACGTGCTGCTCCTCTGCTTAGGCTCAGCCCTGTTATCCAGGCTACAAGGTGTTGCAGCACTGGAGGCTATTTGATCAACTGCTATTATTATAATAAAAGCTATCCCTGACAGAGCCATAGGTAAAAGCTCTCTTGGGAGCATCATTTTCTGCTGACTCCATACAGAAGGCTTGGCAGAACGCCCTGTGCTTTACAGATATACTTCACTGGCAATAGAAAAATCCTCCTGCAGGGCCACAGAGCCCTTGACCCTGACTATGCAATCTCCCTGGAGACTTGATGTACACGAAGAAATATAATCTTCTTGAAGCATCTGCTGTCTGCGTTGTGTTGAAATATGACAGGGATGCAACCGTCAGATCTCCAGCTCACTCATTGCAGAATCCTTTATAAGGCAATAAAAAACCCAAGCCCAATCTGAAAGTAGCTCTTGCACACAAAAGGATCTCTCTATTGCTTTAAGGAGGGTTATTTTACCACGGCTGCAGCCGGAGAGGGTTTTGTGGCATCCAACAGACATTTCACCTGCTTTTGTGTTCTGAGAAAGTAACAGCACGCAGCAGATAGGAAACTGAGCCAGGTTTCAGGAGGCCACTGTAATAGCATCACATGCAAATCCTCTGCCCATTGGGACCTATGCGGCACCTGATCTGTGCTGGGGAAGCCGGAGTTTCCCTGCTCTGATGGAGCATTCGCAAAGAGGCCTGGGAGGGCTGTCCTCGCACATAGATTAGCCTGAAAGATCAGCTTTCCCATTGGGGTGGAAGGGAAGAAGAGGGGTCTTCTCTGTTTCAAGGCACAGAGAAGAGGTGGTCTGCTGCTTTTTTAACTTCTTTATGCATATTTTCAGCCAGTTGAAGGATTCGGTCTCTGCTCTGAAGACATATGTTCTGGGAGCAGGAACAAGTGGGACTGTCGTGGTTTGAGGCCCCTCAAACAGTTCTGTGCACTCCCCCCCCCCCTTTCTTCCCCAGTCCCGGGGAA
>JASSUY010026888.1:0-13163 GCA_032466535.1 Forpus xanthops | reverse complement strand
TTTTTATGTTGAGGACACCAGAACTGCACACAATATTCCAAGTGAGGTCTCACAAGAGCAGAGTAGAGGGGCAGAATTACCTCCCTCATTCTGCTGGTCATGCTCCTTTTGATGCAGCCCAGGATACAGTTGGCTTTCTGGGCTGTGAGCACATTGCTGACTCATGTAAATTTTTCTCATTGACCAACACCCCCAAGTCCTTCTGCCCAGGGCTGCTCTGAATCTCTTCTCTGCCCAACCTGCAGCTGTGCCTGGGATTACTCTGTTGTTGGCAACAACCCGCCTCACAAGTATATCAAGGTCCATCTGGATGGTATTCTTTCCCTCTAACATATCAACCAAACCACACAGCTTGGTGTCATCAGCAAACTTGCTGAGGGAGCACTCAATCCCACTGTCCATGTCACTGACGAAGATGTTGAGCAAGACCGGACCCAGCACCAATCCCTGAGGGACACCACTCGTTACTGGTCTCCAGCTGGACACTGAGCCATTGAGCACAATTCTTTGTGTACGGCCATCCAGTCAGTTCTTTATCCATCAGGTAATCCACCTATCAAATTGATGTCTCTCCAACTTAGAGACAAAGATGTCATGTGAGACAGTGTCCAATGCTTTGCACAAGTCCAGGTAGATGAAATCAACTGCTCTACCCTTGTCCATCAGTTTCTTAGCCCAATCATAGGAGGCCACCAAATTGGTCAGTCAGGATTTCCCCTTATTGAAGCCATGCTGACTGTCACCAACCACCTTGTTGTTTTTCGTGTGCTTTAGCATGCCTTCCAGGACAATCCACTCCAAGATTTTGCCAGGCACAGAGGTGAGACTGACTGGTCTTTAATTCCCTGTGTCATCTATTTTCCCCTTCTTGAAAATGGGGGTTATATTTCCCTTTTTTCAGTAGTCAGGAACTTCACCTGACTGCCATGATTTTTCAAATATGATGGACAGTGGCTTAGCAACTTCATCTCCCAGCTACTTCAGGACCTGGGGATAGATTTCATCAGGTCCCATGGACTTGTATACGTTCAGGTTCCTATGATAATCTCGAACCAGATCCTCTCCTACAGTGGGCCAAGGGTCTTCATTCTCACTGTCCCTGCATCTGCCTTCGAAGACTTGGGTGGCATGGTCAGAACATTTTCCGATGAAAACTAAAGCAAAGAAGTCATAAAGAACATCAGCTTTCTCCAAATCCAGGGTAAACAGTTCTCCCGATAGCTTCTGAAGAGGTTCCACATTGTCCCTAGTCTGTCTTTTATTTGCAATGTACCTATAGAATCCCTTCTGTTATCCTTCACATTTCTAGCTAAATTTAATTTTAAGTGGACCTTAGCTTTCCTAACATGGTAGCTAGCTTCCTGGACAACACCCTGTATTCTTCTCAGGCCATCTGTCCTTGCTTCTACCTTTTATAAGCCTCTTTTTTCCTTTGAATTTTCCTCAGCAGCTCCATATCCATTCAAGGAGGTCTCCTGAATCTCCTGCAGTACTTCCTTCTAGCAGGGATGTAATGCTCCTGAGCTTGCAGCAGGTGATTCTTGAATATCAACCAACAGTCTTGGGCCCCCCTGCCCTCTAGGGCTGTATCTCTTGGAGTCTTACTGAGCAGGTTCCTGAAGAGGCCAAAATCTTCTCTCTTGAAGTGCAGTGCAGTGAGTTTGCTGCACGCCCTTCTCACTGTCCTGAGCATCTCGAATCTGACCATCTCATGATCACTACAATCAAGGCTACCCTGGAGCGTCACATTTCCAGCCAGCCCTTCCCTCTTGGTGAGCATGAGATCAAGCATGGCACCTCTCCTCGTTGGCTCCTCTATTACTTGCAGAAGGAAGTTGTCTTCCACACAATCAAGGTACTGCCTGGATTGCTTATGCCGGGTAGTGCCATCCCTCCAACAGATATCAGGGTGGTTGAAGTCCCCCATGAGAACGAGGGCCTGCAAGAGTGAAGCTATTCCTATCTGTCTATAGAGCCCTTTATCCACCAAGTCCTCTTGTTCAGGCGGTCTGTAACAGATCCCCACAATAATGTCTCCCATTGCTGTTCTCCCTTTAACCCTGACCCACAAACTCTCTGTCAACTGCTCACCTTTTCTCAAACAGTGCTCCATACTCTCCAGCATATCCCTAACATAAACAGCAACTCCCCCTCCCCACCTACCTGGCCTGTCTTCTCTAAACAGCCTATAACCTTCCATTCCAATACAACAGTCATAGGAGCCATCCCACCATGTCTCTGTGATACCTATGATACCATATCCTCGTAGATGTGCACACATCTCCAATTCTTCTTGTTTTTTCCCCATGCTATGGGCATTTGTATAGAGGCATCTGAGCTGAGCTCCAATTGAAGCTAGCTCATTGGTTGGAGAAGCTGGAGAGCCTCTACACTGCTCCTAACATTTACTATAGGCGCTGGCAAGTGACTGGGTGTGTTGGGAGGGAACGATGTTTGATCTGTCATATTCTCACTGGATCAGCTCAAAGCTTCTGAGACACCTTGGCTTTTAATTAAACTAAAATGGGAGGAAAAATTTCCCCTTTTATGCATGTGCGCTGAAAAGAACAATATCTTACAAGTGAAGTGCGCACAATGATCCTGTCTATTTACAAGTCTGAGAATTAGATGAATATATAAGAAAGGAAACTTTGTTCTGATTGGAACGACAGTTTGATATGAAACAAAGAGGGTGACTTTCGAAAACATTTCAAAAGATGGGTTTTTCTGAAGATGTGTTTGCAGTAGAAATTCCCAGCTTACTTCTAGGGCTTTATACAAGACTTGTAGGAAAAATTAAGTTAGTTGTAGGATCTGAATCAGAATCTTGATCCAGAGAGTAAGGAAAGTTGAACATGTTCCACAGTTTTCTGTGTAAAACAAGTGAAAAATAAAAAGGCATGGAGATCAACATAACCCCTTTAAAGAGAGGACTGTGCTGTGCTCTTCGTCATGTTCCTCCAAAGGAAGGATTAGTTTTCTTTGACACTCACCTGTGGACATAAAAGTCAGACCTAAATGAGACTCACAGAAGTCTCTTAATACTTTTTTTCCAGTCCTTTACATGCTGATTTCTCAATGTTTGGCAGGGCATTCACAGGGTCATGCAATGACTACTTCATAATTGGGTGAAGACTGTTTTGGTACTCCATAGGTCCAGCAGTGAAGACGCAGGTTGGAAACACACCTGGAGAACTAAATGTCCTCAGACTCCTTTTCCTGTTTCTCATACTTAACGAAGCTATCTTATATCATGCCTGATTTATTGCTTCCCCACCATTTTCTTATCAATAGTACAGCTCAGATAAGCTTCATATAAACAACAGCATCCACCATATTACTGATGATTAAAACAAATCTCACAGAAGATACATTTTAATTTAATTACATTTTCTGATAGCAAATATGATTCCTACATCTGAACAGATGAAAGAACAAGGAGATGCCATATTCTTCTGCATGGAAGAACATAGTTTGACACAACCAGCCATAAAATCTTAATTTAGGAGCTGCAATCGATTGGCATCAGTACTACAGCTTACTCATCATTCAAACGCCAAGACTGGGATGGAAAGCTGAATGCTGTCACCTAAAGCAGGAAGAGATAACAAACTGTCAGAGAGTATGCTTTCAATAGATAAACAGTTGAACAGGTATTTATTTCTTTTTCTCAGTGAAATGAGTGAAAAACCAGATCAGCAATGAAAGTTACATGGGACTTAACATCAGCACAAAGGGGAGCAGAGAATCAAGCTGGCACCAAGCCTGCATTCCTGACAATGCTCAGGAGTTCCTACTGAAAGCTACTGCTATCTTACATATGTTGCTATAAGTAAGTGCTAATTAAATCTCAGGGCAATGTTCTACTATTAAAACAGGAGTCTTTAGTAGCTACTAAATAGAGCTGCCTCCCTACAGGAGCAGGGCTATCAGCTGCCTGGGTTTCCCTGATATGTCTTCCTTTTCTGTCCTTGGAGCACCATCTAAGCACATTTTGGAATCAGTGCAGCCATGTCTGGGATTTGGGAATTTCCAACAGAAGCTTTGCAAGTTTCAGGCTTGGCAGACTGCAGTGGGCAATGTCAGGACAATAGCGAGGGCAGGCAATGGGAGAAAGGAGGAGATGGTGTTCATGCAATGCTACATCTGAAGTGCTGGCAGCTGCTGTACTTGGGCTGGGTCCACAGAGCCACAGGTGTAAGTAAGACTGGGGCTGGGGGAAGCAGAGCTTGGGACAAGTTTTATATAGTAAGGGGCAGTGGGAGCAGAGTGTAGGGGTATTAGGGTTACATTACTGAGGGTTGGACTGAGGAGGTACTGAGTTTGTTGGTGGAGATCTTGGGGGAAATAGGGCTCTCTGATGGATTTAGAAGGTGTATGAAGACCTGGGGCAAAAAACCTGAGACCTGGACATTTTGGGGCAAGTGAGATTTGATGTGGGACTATGAGGCTGTAGGCCTGATGTGATGTAGGTAAACAGGAGTGTGATGCTCGATTTGCTTCGACAAGATGATTTTGTTGGACATGATTAATGGGATACTTTTCAAGAAGGAGCAGCACTGGAGAGTAACGTACTCCTACCTCCTACTTTTAGATCCTCTTCTATTTTTCACTTATTTGGCAATGTGGTTGCAGTGATCAGGATGCCCTTTAAGATCTGACTGCACTCTCCCCCAGAGAGAAGTATTCAGTATATATGGGGGAAATGAGAGAGAAAAAAGACAGCAGACAATTAAATACCCCCCAAAACCTCCTCTCATATTAACATTCATATTACTGGGTTTTGACCATGCTTGTAGTCCAAGAGCAAGGACTGAAATGACAGGACAAAGTAGTTATCTTCTGTAAAACTGCCTAAGGGTACATATAACCTATTCTAAATGGACATGATATATATATATAGCAACCTCCTTGCTTTCCTAGTCATCACATCATTTATTTCCACAGAATACAGGAGCTTTGAGCAACCAAGTTTTATTCTAGATGCCTAAATTTAGATGGCATCAGTGTTCTTGATGTTTGCTTCTATTTGCATATAGTTTTCAACCAGAAAATTTTAGGAGCATCCAGAGCTAGCTAGATGTTGTCCACATCTACAGCATTTTTTGCGCACCAAGTCGAACTGAATCCATGTGCTTGCCCAAAGCTGGTGGACGTGATGGTCCCAGCTTAGTATTGGAAGTACAAAAACAAATTCTCTGCACTAGAGTAGGAAGAAATCCTCCTGTTCTTTACAGACAACTGATGAAAATGTCAGAGTATACTACATATTAACTCTGTGAAGAAGCCTGTGGCTCCTAGAACAATGCCCCCACATTGTCCTCTGGCAAAGAACTATATCACATAGCTTCCATTGTCACAACATGTAGAAGATAAGGAAACTTTTTTCTCTCCCCCATGTTTCATTTATACATTGCAGCTAACAGGATGTCATTTGCTGTTTTATTTTGTTTTTTTGACAATGGATCAGTTAAATAATTCTGGAGTAAATATGCTGTAAATATGCACACAGATTAATAGAGGAGAAATTCAGGAAGAAAATAATGTAGAGGCAAAATGGTACTCCAGTCTGTCCACAAACAATATCTGTGGATGGATACAAAAGCATAAAGCCATTCCCATTCTCTATGTAGAAATTCTTTTACCCAACTTTAATAAAAGACTAAAACCTTTCATAACAAGTTTCACATAATCAAAAAAGATGATGTGATGTGGAATAATAAGTCAGCATGAGGTCAGAGGCACAAGATTGAAAAGGTCTGTATGTAAGAAAGCTTGCTGTTATCCCAGGCATTCATACTGCAGAATATCATATATAAGAGGATTGCACCCTACCTCGAGACCATGTTGTTTTTTTAGTTAATATGCTTCAAGAATGTTCCAGAACTTCATTTCTCTTGTTATCAGGAAATATCTTCTCGTTCTTAACCTGAATATATTGTTGGATTCTTTGTGCCCATTTGCCTTGTTCCAAACTCACAACAAATTTAGGAAGTGATTTTAACCTGCAGCGTCTCCTTATTCCTGATATTTAAAAATCAATACTTTCCATCATCCCCACCCCAGTTAGGAGAATGGTACATAAATTGTAGTACAGGTCAAGGTTGGGTTTTTAGTTGTTATTTTTTTTTTTTTCAGGTATATTACAGAATTTTGCTCTTTCTTTTCTGAGTTAATGAGATATGTACAGGGTATATTTTCAAGCTTTTCTTAATAACTTAGAAAAGAAGGAAAATAGTGGGATTCCCTGAGTTCATGTGACTCCTGGTGGACTCTTCATGCCATTGATCATTAAAGAAATATATTTGATTATTAGCACGGATTTCATAGGACTCATAATGTTAGAATGAGTTGAGCATAGTGACATAAAGTGCAAATCTAGTGAAGTCAGCAAAGTCTGGAAGAATTCACTGTAGCTTTTTTGTTTGAAAAAAAAACAAAATGCTTTGTCTTAAAAAAGCACTCATGCTTCGTTTTTCAACAGGAACACGGGTGTTTTTATGTAGCAGCAAAGCATGATAATAGCTGGCAAGACAAAACCAAGATGAAACTTTTAGTTCTGGAGAAACATCATTTATTTTCTTTTCTTTCATAATTTAAGTTTCATTCAAGTATCCCGACCCTGTGTTAAATAGCATTCTCAAAATTAAAAAACAATTGAAAGGTAAATCTAGCTGCTATTTATCAAGTCTGTACTTAGGTTCCAGCTTTTACTTTTTGACTTTTGTAACCAAGTCATCTTTGTCATGACTTTCACAATAGTTTCATAGAATCATAGAATCATAGAATAGTTAGGGTTGGAAAGGACCTCAAGGTCATCTAGTTCCAACCCCCCTGCCATGGGCAGGGACACTTCCCACTAAACCATGTCACTCAAATCTTGACTTGACTCCACTAAAAGTTCCTCAAATCCAGACTCCTTTAAACTCCATGTTTCTGGTTCATTTTACTTCCTTTGGTAGGAAATTTCAGACCAGCTGAATAAGAACATATTACTACTCCTTTATTTTTATGAAGCAGTCTGTAAGTTTGTGTTTCCTTATCATCAAAGAGATTGACAAGAAAGAAGTCCTGGAGATAGGATGAAAGAATCATAATGAGTACCCTACATAAAATAGTTTTCTTATTCCCTCAAATCTCTGGAGCTATAAAATATCTTAATAAAGTTATATGGAAACAATGAAGAAAAAACACCAATGTTCTCACTGACTCCTCTGTAAAAAAAAAAAAAAAATTAGAAGGATTATTCAGATACTGTCCTTCTATCCTTTTATTGTGACCAAAACATGCATATACATGCATTCACATACAGAGAAATCCTCAAGCTGATATTCTTCTTGGTTTGAAGAATTAGACTCACAAAATGCTTAAGCTACAGCAAGGGTAAAATAATCACTGCATGAACAGAGCAGCCCATGGGAAGAAAGACTGAAACAATAGCCTACATCTAATAGATTTGCACAAGTGCACACAGAATCACTCACTGCCCTGGAGAAAACTTACACTGGACTGGAACCAAGTGCAAAAAAGAATGAGGTTACAATCAAAGCACCTTGTTTTGGCATGTTGTGCTGTATGATAAAACATTTTTTTTCTCCACTCAGCATATTTAGAGGGTTTCTACAGTATCCATGTTATTGCCTCCATGGTGTGAATTAATGGCCAGGATTTGTGCCAGTACCAGATTTTTAGGCACTGGTGGAGAACTACAAATATGCAGTAAATATGATGTCATATAGTTTGGACTAACTGAGCATTTATTATGCAGTCATGTACATGTGGGGTCCTCTTCAGTCTCTTTGTATTTGTACTGTAGAGTACTCAGAAACATTCATGGGAGGGTTAGGGTGTTCTTGGTTGCTTTTCATCGTGGCACAGGTTTTAAGCATATTTCTAGACAGAAGTTACCACTCTCAAAATGCACATTGCAGACACTGAAAAAAATGAGTTTTTCAATCCTGCCATCTAAATTCTGGATCTCTTTAACACGTTGAAGGCATGCTGTAGCCAACAAGATTAGAGAGAAAAGCAAGAGGACCTCTCAATAGATACCCCTGCAGGATGCTGAAGTGTAGGGAGCAAATTTAGAACATGCTTTACTTTTATTTTATCTTTGTATTGTGTCTTTTTTGGTACATGTATCTGCTTTAGTAAAAATGAGTAAGATGCAGCTTTACGCTTCAAGGCATTAGACTTCCATAGATCGCCTGAGGCTTGAGAGTCTTTCTATGTTAGGCACATACTTCACCAACTGCCCTTTAAGGGATTCTTCCTGCAGTTATTTTTAAAAGATTCTAGTCATCCGAGGAGGCAAAATAGAGGTCTAAAAATGCCATCTATTTTGACCAATCCAGTAATTTTAATCTTCAGTGCTTGTCAGTTATTTTTGCTATTTATTAACACTTTGTGTCTGTAAGGAACAATTGTCCAGTATTTATCTCTAGCTCTATACCTCTACATCAATATCTGTATATTTGTAGTGATTATATTTATTTTTTAGCATGTGCAAACTAATAGGCAACTATTTACTCTGTAAAATGGAAGTGTTAGAAAGTTTATTTTGGTAGAGCTACATAAAAGACAAACAACCATCTGCACCTCTGGCACGCTATTTCCAGCTTACTGCAGTATTAGCATGAGACAGTCTGTGTCTTTTGTCCAGTAGATGTGCTGTTGTTTGCTAAAACTTGGCAGCCGCCTCATTTACTTAAAAGTTCACATGTTCTACTTGGAAATTTAAGGGGTTTTGTTCTGTCAAAGAGCATATTTGTCGGTGCATTGCAATTTATTCTAACAAAAAAAAAAAAAAAACTAAAAAACTTGACATTTTTCTCCAAAGCACACCAGCATTAAAGGTCACATTTTCAAAAACACCTCTAAAACTCTCCTAAGTGCTTAAGTACATAAACTCTTTTTTTCCTAGAGTGCATAGAATGAAGAATCAACGTAATTCTGGGCACGTGTTTCAAAATTTGGCAATGAAATTGAATTAATGGAATTATTAGGACAATTTTTCAAAAACACATGCTATGTAGGATCCTAAGTATTGCTTTTCAGGTTTTAGGTGGAAAATCTTGTAAGTACTTAGAAGCATACAGCCTTTATCATGGGATATAAGCAAAGTGGCATTGGAATTGCCATTGTTATTAATAAAGGTCATTGTTATTCCTTTTTTATATTAAAATAATGTACTGGGACTTCTACATGACAGGAATTTTGTTTTAGTAGGTATTATTTAATCGCAATGTTAGTCCATCACAAAGAGCTCTCTAGGCTGAGAGATGAAATAAAAAGTGAGAAGGGAAATGGATGGTTAGAGAGGGGAAATGGGAGCTTGAAGATCACACAGATGGTCAGGCACAGGAGTTCCCTTTAAACTGTCCATTAGGGTTTTCTTACCGTACAGATGACACTTTCTTTTTCTTCAGATATACCAAGCTAAGTGAACAAAATCATATTGATCAGCCACTTGAAAAATAGACAGGGACCTGTGTTTATAATTAGCCTGACAAATGATATTTGAATAATCTTTGCATTTAGTTTGAAAGTGGTAAAAAAGTCACATACTCTGTAACCTTTTTTGACAAAAACTCCCCAGAATTTCTACATTGGCAGATGGGGTTATGGCCATTTATATCTTGTGCTTGCTAAAGGTAACTATTCTGAGAAAAATGTCAACACCATAAACCAAACAAAGAGTTTCCAGGACATAGTCTTAGGTTTTATTCTAAAGGGCTTGTCTACTGGGGCAACAAAGAGGGGTGTTACTTTGCCCTAATTTTGTTCAAAGGTTATGGGAACTTATGGTACATGAACTGCCTGCCAGATACATAGGTTTGCAGTGGCTTTTTCCCCTCCTTTTGAGTTGTTGGCATTGTGAGATTTTTCTGTGATGTACTGTGGTATATATATTGGAAAAGCTCTGAGGGAGATACCTGGGGTCAACCAGGAATTTAATTGTAATTATTCTTTGTTATAACTTTGTAGCTGGCTGTTAATTAATATTTACTGATTTGAATGGGGTTTGTTTGTGTTTGCCTAGCTTCTGTTGAGGAACCATAAGGGTTGGAATACCTTTGCAGAAGCACTTGGATTTCACTGGCAAGTCAAATTCAAAGGTGGAAGTGGAGAAGCTGCTGTATCTAATGCCATATGGGGAAAAAATGGTGCTCCCACAGCTAGTGGAACAAATAGAAAGCATTTCTAAGATTCATAGAGCTGTAGCTACTCAAAGCTGTGGTGTGAAAAGGGAAGCAGCTTGGGGAAAATGTATTCTGATTAAGTATTTTCATGATACTGAAAATTTCTCCAAATTGTCTCTTCATGTCTCTTCACCAGCACCACTCCAAGATCCTTCTTGGCCATTTCTTGGCCAGCTTGGTGGCTATGACAAAGACTGCCTCTACCAGTTTTCAAGATACACTTAAACTCTAGTGTCCTCTTTCTCAGCCTTGGGAATGGTCTCATGCCCTCCACTCTCAAATTTTAAAAGAAGTGGAGAGCTTGTCATGTGTTTAAACTTTGGTATTTTCTACCTCCTTGGATCACACAAAGATATTGAGTGAATGTTGTCTCAGGTGTCCTTAGAGAGCTGTGAGGCTGTGCATGTGCTGTGCAAAGGAAGGAAAATAACATCTGGATTTGTCCCATGTCTATTTTAAGTACCACTGAACTCCATAATGGATTACAGGAAAATACATTTTGCTGTTGAAGGTACAGGACTGTCAATCATCCTAGAGATAGATACCATTCTTTCATCTTCTACCCAGGACTGGGGAACCCTTCAGCCAGTCATGCACACATCCATCTACACACATTAGTGTCTCTAGCAGTAGTTGCAGGCAGCGAGGTGTGACCTGAACTGCCAGTTCCAAGGTGTTTTCTACTGTCATCAGTCCTGAGGACAAAACTTCAGGCATTCATTAGAGAAAGTAGTTTGGAAGTGGCAGATTAGTGATTCCACTTTGCCTCTTTTCAAACTCTTATTACCTTGAAAGCCACTTCATCAGTATGAGAGCTCAGGAGTTATAGAAAATAGTAGTTCAAATAAGTGAAGGGGAATCTTCAAGGTACACATTGATGTTATCGACCAGAGCAGTCATACATCTGTGCAAGTCTGGAAGGAAATAGCCACTTTTCCTGCCTGAGGCAAGAAGTCAGTCCTGTCTTCTTGCATGAGAGTGGAAGATATAAAGTGAAGGAGGGTGAGAAAGTCAGTGAAAGACAAGTAGCTTCTAAGAGCATTTCTGCATTTCACACAGCATTTCTTCAAGTCCAGCAGAGTGGTAACTGTTTTTATCACTTGCAGGAAGGACAGAGAGGACAAGAGGTCGCACAAAGGACACTAGTTTTTATCCACTGAACATAAAAAAAGGAACAACTAAAGTATAAATACTTCCCATGTATCATAATAGGACATGCAAAATACAAATAGAAAGATCAACTAAATGAGACCAGAAAAATGTACTAACTGAAACCACTGTGGGAGACTGAAGACTGCAATTTAAACAGGCATAGGAAAGGGTGATTGAGTATACTTCAGATTTTTTAGGGAACCCAGTGGTATGTGTCCAAATGCCTGCACAATGAAAAAGCGTTAAGTTTGAGTGAGGTCTTTGAGGAAGTCGGCATTAGCATTACCACACTGAAGTTGTGCCTGCTGGTTCACACAATGAATGAGTGATAGGAACACCACTAGACTACTGCATACCACTTTCTCACTTTCTTGGGAGAAGTTTTCCGATTCTGCTCATTACCTATGTTCTAATTGTACTTTTGCATGTCAATTCTTTTAATGATGACCTCAAAAAATGTCCTTCATCCCCAGAGCTTCCCAAAAATTTTCGTTACTTTGAAGGAAGAGGAGATTTGAGATCTCCACTATGTAGCTTAACTCTGCATCAATATTTAAAGATGGAATTACCATCCTCTCACTATGACCCCTGAACAGCAGAAGGCAAATGAATAAACACAGCTGTTGGTCCTAGATAGAGCACAAGGCAGCTGGAAATGATGGCGGAATCACTGCCAAAATTCTGTGTACTGGAAATAAGCCCACACACATTTAGACATGTTGGATTGCTGCACTGTGAATTTACTTTGTTTTCAGATTGGAGAACACTTGTGTCTTATCAGTTCATCCATACCAATCCTTACACTAATAACTAAAAGACAAGGCATTGTAATGATCTAAATCTTACCTTTCTCTACAGAAAGAACTGTTTGAGGAAGTATATACCTTTACATGGTTAAGGCTGCAGTTGGGATCTAGAGAAAATAAAATGCATATGAGCAAATGACTAAGTTATCTGTACAAGTATTTGAGGTAAAAAACCCATGGGTTTCCATTTCTTCCAGTTGACCATATATATATATTAAAGGAAACTAAACCTAGGATGGAATCATCAAAATATTGATAAGACCTTTGGTTAGAGAGGTAAGGGCGTTACTGCAGGACAATATCAATATCTGCGTAGGCCAGAGGGGAGAATAAACTCCTTGTAGAACTATCATCAGGATAGCCTAAAGAAACAGGATAAGTCTGGATTCTGTGGCAATTTTCTAGTGGATGTAACCATCTCAGTTTTGTTGATACTTTATAGTTTTGTTGGATTAGCCTACAGATTCTGAGGTGATTTATGTGATATGTTGTTTAAAGTAGGTTTTTATAATTAGAGAAATCCATAAATCTAAGGAGAACATATCACTTGATGCATTCAAAGCTTTTAATATTATATGTTGAAGAGCTTTTCTTCATCTTATTGTTTGAGTGGTAGTGATCTACCTGAGTAGAATCTGACATATATCAGCAATTAAGCTGACATTAAAAAAAAAGAAAAGAGAATAAAAACTGTTGGAAATACTGAACTGCATGAAACAATGAGAAAGTAATTAAAATACTCATGCTATAGGATAGTCATGGTTTAAGCTCGGTCAGCCATGCAGATGCTCTCTCGTCCCCCCCACTTCCTCCCCTCTGCTTCTAGAGGGATAGGGAGGAGAGTCAAAAGAATCTAACTCCCATGGGCTGAGATAAGAACGTTCCAGTAACTAAAGTATAACACAAACCACTGCTGCTACTACCAATATGTCGTAGTTTGAGGCCCCTCAAACAGTTCTGTGCACCCCCCCCCCCCTTTTCTTCCCCAGTCCCGGGGAAATGG
>JASSUY010026886.1:0-10432 GCA_032466535.1 Forpus xanthops | reverse complement strand
CGATCTTGTTTTCCACATTCCTGCAGCTTTATTTATGGCCTAGTCCCACTGTTAAGGGGTGAGATTCAGGTTTATTTAGCTGTGACCTTTTTCTGCCAGCCACTCTTTCACACAGCTATCCACACTTCCCACAGCTACCTATTGAAGACTCTTCAACTTCACTTTTTATAGTGAGAGTTATTATTTTATATTATTTTATAGATCTGCACTCTTGTTATACCTTAAATACTTCCTTATACGGAAATACATTTAAGATGAAACTTGTTCAATTTGGGATTGTCTGATATACTCATGATGCAAAAAGGCTGGACTCTTTTACTGTTTATAGATCCTTCAGTCTTATACTTCCATATCCAGGATATATTAAAATATCCGGAATTTTTGCTTTTGACTACATTTGTTGACATGTTGAAGAATGTTTTCTGTAATATAATAGTTTCTCATTATTTTAATTCTGGATTGGGGGAGGTACAGTGTTCAGTCTCTCATGTAGTGTACTTTATGCCAACAGATTACTATATCAAATTACTTTATAAATGGGAAAAGACATTCCTGATAAATATATATATGTATTTGTATGGCTGGGAAGCGTTATGAAAGGGTCACTGCACAGTCAGCATGTGAGCTGGCTTCAACTTGTTGACTAAGAAAATCCTAGTGTCTTCAACATAGAGCAAGAATTTTTTGAATTTTAATACTTCATTATGTTCAGAAATAATATAAGGGCAGCTAAGCAGTGAGAGATTTAATCTGCACAGCATATGAAGGGGCCAAATGCAGCATTTTCTGTATAGTAATGCCTAAAAGTGTGAGATGTACAAAGTGTGGATGTGGTGTGCTTTCCACACATACCTCATGTTTGTTACAAGACTTCAGTCACATGAGCCAGATTTGTTTGTAATCTCTGTCAAGTTGTTTACAAACTTCTTACCAATTCATTCACTTTGTTTTTTTTTTCCATGAGATGTCATATATCTTGTAATGGGCATACATATACATCCTTTATTGGAATTCATGTATGATTAAATTAAAGGAACACAGGTTTATTGATGTATATAATCAAGAAACATCTAACCATTCTTTGATCTTAATGAATTATATGCTCTTCAGGCTGTGGAACCTGGCACCACATGTTGCATGAGTGGATAGTGCTGGCTTATGTTGTAGTTTAAATCCCAATGGCCAGTGAGCTGTGATTAGCTCTCTAACTCAGCAAAAGAAAATTTGCTGTTCAAGCTTTCCAAGTAGATTTATGTAGTCTGTCAAAGAACAAATAGATTACCAAGGGGTTTGATGTGGCATTTACTGGTAATGGGCCCTTACTGCTTCAACATAGGAAGAAAAAGAAAGTATTCTTTGAGATGCTGTTGGAAATAAAAGGATATTGTGATAATGAATTTAGTACAGGGACGCTTGCGCACTCCCAAGTAGCTGCTCTGCTTGGACAGTCACTGAGGCTTCGTTTCCCCAGCAGCATAAACTGTCAGGCAGCTGACCCCATTAGAGAATGTCTATTTCCAGTTGCATAATCCTGACCCATCTCCTGTGCTGAAGTGGTGCTTGGCTCACCCATGGTGGGTATTTTATCTCACCAAGCTAGCAGAAAATATTTGAAGGGTGAAAGGAGGAAAAGTCACATCTGTTTTCTGTCAACAGTCTCATATTATGGTTTGATGCTGTGGTTAAGTTGGTCTAGTAGTCAAGTGCTGTCATGAAAACAGATCCATCACTCTTCCAGCTTGATCTAGCTCACCTTGGACTCCTTAAGCTTTAAGGGATGTGAAGAAAACAGCAGCATCATGTGGGTGTTATAAGATCATCCCTTTCAATGTCAGCCATTAGAGCCATTTGAGTCAGATAAAATCAAACTATTCCTTCAGTACCTGCTGCTCAGTGGTTTTGCGTTTGTTTGGCATGTGTGGATACGCTAAGAGCTCTGTCATCTACCAGTGTAATGCTGGTGCTCTGATGCCAGCTGTCAGGAGGCAGGATTCTGAAATGTGTTGGCAGTGACCAATATTTCTTGCAGTGTTCGCTGTTTTGCTGAACAGTGGAGCACATGAAATAAGATGCTCGCTTACTTTTTACCCAGTCCAAACTTGTATTACTAATGCTTCCATTAATGAAACAATATATACAGTTGTTGATTTTTAAGAAAATAGTAAGTCTCCAAAAGATAATTTATCTTGCGTAAGTAAATACTACTGTTAAAGAAAGCTGTGTATTTAGTGAAGTGCTGTAGTTAATAAGCTGTTTTGTAAAAGGAAGCTTTTCAAGTAAGATGAAAAACACTAAAATTATATATAACTGCTTGATGTGTAACAATTAGGAGAATTTTTTAAACTCTTAAGTGAAAATTTCATTTGACATATTTGAGAAGGAACAAGCTTTCTATTTATACTAAGACTTCAGAAAACATCTCTCAGAAAAGTGGAAAAAAAATCTTGTTTTCCAGTGAAGAGCAAAATGGAAACTCCAGACAGCAAATATCTAATGAAAGACAAATTTCAAAGAGGCAAAAGAAGCTTACCTCTGCTTTTAGAAAATACTGAAACAGTTCCTATTCAGAACAAATTACTCTTCTTTCTACTTTTGCTGGTATGAATGCAGAAATAACTTTTCTCATTATTCCAAAGCAAACTTGATAGCAGTTAAATCGTAAGACCTTGCAGATCTTTACATTTCAAAACTTCAGTGTTAATACTTGTGCCGAGAAGAAAGGAAAACCAGTTCTATAGGAATTGCCTTCCACATATTGTGTGTTTTTTTTTTTTTTATTTTTTAAAACATTTTTAAAGTATTGCTGTTTAGTTGCAGTGTGGGCCTAAGTATCACTGTCTCAGGAGGTCAGGAAAAGCTCAGATAATTTCCCGAAGAAAGAATATTTAAAGATTGCTAAACATTTTGCAGAGAATCCAAATAAGATATTTTTAAAAAGTAAAGCAACTTCTTAAATTATTCATGGTAGTAATGGTATTTCACAGTTTCCTTAATTGAATAATTGTGGGTTTATGGTTCATGAATATGAACCAGTGGTGGCTTTAGGTAGCTCTGACTGAACATCCTAATCAGTCATCTCTTTGTTTCTGTTGTCTTTGCATTTATTTGATTGCATTAATGTAATGCCTTGGTAGTTATATCCCTTGAGAAAGACTTTGTAGTCCTTAGACAGGAAACAGTATGTTTGCAGTTTCTTGTGTATCCTTGACCGTTTTTCCTGTGTACAGTTCAAGAATGACAATACTCTTCTCATTCTTAGGTATTTTCTTTCTAAGGATCATAATGGTATTACTGTTGCTCTGCATGTTTTGTTAAATGACATTTTTCTTCTTTAAATGAATCCAGTCAAACTATGAGTATCCATTTACTCCATAAGGATTTAATTTGGAGTATTTCTACTGAGAATATTTTACAATCTATTGCACATGGGAGTATTTCCTATGTATTATGCTGTTCATTTTCATATTGCAGCTAATCATAATATTGTGGGTTTAATTCTCTATTTTGCCTGTTGGCTTTATTCTTAGCTATGAGTGAAATACTTGCTTTTAAATTTTTATATATATAAACAAGCCATGTATTTGTCTGAAATTAGTCATTGTAGTTTGATTCAGATCACTTGAGAATTGCAGTTTTATACATAGCTGCAAAGATGACAAAAATGTCCATAACCAAGGTAGAAAGTCATTAAGTATTTTCATATGCTTCTTGTGTTGATGTAAGTAAAATGTACGGAATTCATACCTTTAGAATATACCTGTATTTTTAGGAATTCTGGCTTGCATCTTATGCCTATGAGTAAACAAAGATTAAGCTGTCAAGATCAGGTTCTGTAGCATGCTGATATGTTGCTTAACATGTATATCACCATACTTAATATGTACATCACCATAGCAGATTTCTGTGCTACCTAGCTATTATGGCTAAGTCCATAAAAAGGCTCTTATTAAAGTGTAAAGGTTTTTCAGGCTTTATTCCAAGACAGTTTTTAATACCGTGAATTGTCGAGCTTGACAATGAGTGCATAAATATAATAATTTCATTTTGATGTGACACTTTCCTGTTAGATTACATACTTCACTCATTAGCTAGCATGCAAAATAATTTTCAGTAGTCTCTAGAAAGTTATGGTTGTAATTTTACTTTCTATTCATCCTGCCACAGCTTTGAATCTGTGGTCAGAAAAGGTAATATTTCTTTGTTGCAATAGTTCTCTTCATTCCTAATATGAAAATTTTAAAACAAATAGTGTTATTTGAAAAATATTTAATACAATTTCTTTTAAAATGTAATGTTGGTGACTGAGCAGAAATCCACCTTTACTTTCAGACAGTTTGCCATGAAGGCATCAATTTGGAGGGCTGGTAAATTCACATCAAATTTTGATTTTAGATTTGCTATTAGAATAAAGGAAAATAATTTGGGCTAATTTATCCACTATAAATAATTTTTATATCATGTGTTTCTTTTCCCAGCATGTCTTTTGAGGTATGTGGGAGAGAAGGTTTCACAAAATACTTGATACAAACAGTAAATTCATGTTGCTTAAAAGGGCATTACTAACAAAGGAAAGTCATCTACAAAAATCTCTAGAAATGTAGGAACATTTCAATAGCATTCTCCCACCTCTACTTAAGGAAGTCGGGCAGAATTTCAGTTCATTAGAATGTATCTGTTATCTCAGTCCACTCAAAATTCTTTTACAAAATTCTTTCATTGAGTTTTGGTTAGCATGGACCAGGGACAGTTGTATAGAAATTCTGTATCCTGAGAGTAGTTTTGTAAAGGATAACTGTTATCTCTAGTTAGGACTTTTTCAGGGCTGGAATACTAGATATTTATGGAATAAATATCCAAACCAAATAGCTTCCTGTTTTAGGTGTTTCACTATATAACTAAATAACTAAGCAGAAATTAAGGTGTGAAAATAAATCCTATTTCTGCTGAACAGACTATTACGCAAATGTTAATGCCTGCACACATATAGAGACAGACAGTAAGAGAACAAAAACTTCTCTTTTAATCTGATAGTTAACAGTTCATATTGAGAAGTATTGCTTGCCACCCTCCCTGTAGGAAGTAAAAATTTATTCTCATGTTTATTTGCATGATTATCTTCCCCCTTAACAGCTCTGAATGTAATTTTATATGCAAACTGACTGACATTGTCTTGGCATTTATTCTTTGCCGGAATTCGGTTTTGATGTGTGTTTGGTAAAAGAAATAATGCTAAAAGACCCCCAAACCCAACATGTAATGCAAAGTAACTAAATCTTCTTTTAGTAGCACCTACAAAGCCTGCCTTCATGAATTGCAGTAATTTGCTGATCAGTTGGTGTTGCAGCTTTTGCTGCTCCTTTCAGTAGGTCTTCAGAGAGGTTCAATGAAATTGGTAATAATGACGTGGTACCAACATGTGAGTGATAGGCATCACTGTATGTCTTCCTAAGTAGATCATATTCTGTACTTAAACCCTGTTTCTTTGTGCTTGTGTAATTTTGAATTTGGGTGACAGCCGTCTGCTTGGCTCAGTGTTGACAGAGCACCATTGATAGTGTTGAACTTTGGGGGCTGATAGTGATAGGAATACTTATCCATATCAGCTGAAGAGATGTTTTTATATATATTTTCTCATTTCACTCTCTTGATACGCTGTTTAATGATCAGTTGGCTTTTATGGTATTTATACCAGAATTGTTATGGTCCTCCTGTTCCTTTCCTCTTCCCACCCTCAAAAACTGGTTTGTAGAGAAGCCTTCATTCTGCTTCTTACAAAGAACATGCAGCATTCATGGTGCAGATACTGAATTGCCTTCAGTTCTAAAATCAAAAGTTTATCTTTAAAACCATGTTTTGATTTCAGTACTAGGTGTCACATACATATTTTCTACTATGAGCTCAGAAATTAGTGTGGACATATTATTCGTGAAGTGCTTGATTCTTTGAGGGAGTCTTAACTGAAGGTGCCATGATTCAGAGGCTGCTTGTCTTCCTTTTTAGTCTGACAAAGACCTAATAAGTTAATCTCTTGAGGTATGGGTCTGACTCATTTCTCTGTTACATAGCCAGATAGGATAAACTAACCCTCAGAAAACTCTGCTTACGTAGCTACATTGCTCTCTTTTACTCTCACACTGTATGAGGAAGTTTGGCTATGATTTTATCATGTAGCGTTCAGTGTAGTCCTACTCTTAACAACAGATTGCATACTTTTCTAAATGTGAATTGATCCTTAACTAAGTAACATAGCAATGTGGGAGGTTGGTTTTAACTGTGTGTAGTTGATTGGAGATACTGTGTAATTTTTGGATTGAGGAATGCAATTTGGCAAGAAGTGTATATGTCAGTATTGAGTGCAATTGTTGCCTCTTATTTATTAGTTAAGCTTGTATTTTGTTCATTAGCAGTGCTATGCAGCTACATCTGAAAATAAAAATGAAAAGAGTTTTGTTTTTCTCAACTTTTTTCCCCCAGTTATCTTTAGACATTGACGCTGCCTGGCACAGAACTTCTACTATGCATTCTCCAGTGGCCTTTCAGAAAGGCTTTTCAGTCTTTGTTGACCCATTTCCTGGATTAGTCTGGCTAAGTTGTGGATTATTTTCTGTATTGAGCTTTTTCTTGTGTCCAGTAATTTAAGAATGGCATATTGGCATCATAATGTATTCTGTAGTTGAGTTTCCAAATCCGTGTTTATAATTCTGTACAGAAGTCTGAGGAAATTAGTGATAATATTTTGATTTCTTGCAATATAGAAGACAGCTAATAATTTGTCAAGTACACTTTGTGTTTTTTTTTGTTTTTTTTTTTTTTAATCATGCTTGAATAAATACTTAAATTCTGGAACAACAGGAAGCTGGCAGAATGATACATTTGTTGCTGTAGGATGTCAGATAATTTAGTACAAATTACAGATTCTTTAAATACTTGAAAACAGTGAAGGTCAGGAAGCCTCCATTCAAAATTTTCCAGCATATGTATAATATTTTACAGGATGTCTGTCTCTGGACTGCAAGAGAGTAATCTGTAAAAAATCAACTTGTTTACTGTTTTTCATGTTGTCTATTTATGCCCTGACAAATTAGCATCGGATGTAGTGTGGAGTCTCAAGACCAGTTTATGGTTCAAGGTTATAGACTGACACGATTGTGTCTTGTAGCATAAGGAAACTGGGCTCAGGCTGTTATTCGGAACTGTTTGTTTTCAGTAAATAGCATGCAAGACTGGAAACAACATCTTGGTGGATTGGTCTAATAGTTTAATCAATAGTTTAAATGGTTTAAAAAAGGAAAGTAATTGAAAGTGTTACTATTTATAATTTGTTTGATATAGTCATATTGCTGCTATTCCTGAAAATATATATTGTGAAGTATTTGTGGAACAATAATCTTGTATTGAGTTAGTGGTGGTCGTCATGAAAATAAGAAAATTCCAGATTAAATGTCTGTATTGTACACTTGATTTTATTTATCTTGATTTCTTTTGTATTGTATGCAGAGCATTAAAAAAAAAAAAATAAAAAAAAAAGGGACGAGAACACCTGGTACCAAAGAAGCTGTGAGTTGTAATAGTTTTTCAGTCAGTGGAAGTGGTTAGCATGGGTTTCACTTCCAAGTGTGTTTCCAAACTGAGTAGCCTGTTTCAAGAAGTTGGTCAATATTGGTGATTTGCTTCTTAACAGAAGAGCACTTCTGTTGTGCAAAACAAGCTGCCAAACAAAACTTCCAAAACTGTATTAATTCTCCTTAGGCTGTGAAGCTTTCGGTCAGGAAAGGGTAAGTACCAGTGAAGTTCTCACTTTAAACTGGTTTTTGTGTAAGATGCTTTGGGGGGAAGGAGGGGTGAGGTGAGGTGGGTGCAATGGGTTGGAATTGTATTCTTATTTCATGGAAGTTATTTATGCATTTTTAAATGAGCTCTAAATATGCACGACAAGTCATATACTGTCATTTTTGTATATTCATTTGTATTGTAGGTACCTTGCAGAAATGCAAATATTTTTTTCAAATGCAAGCACACAAGATTTCTAGTCTCTTTTTCTGTTTCTGCTGAAACATGTCTAGTTTCAGGGAGATGACTTTCTGCTTTTTAGGCATTTAGAATGTAGATAATGGTAGACAGAATATAGAAATAACAGATAAGAATTCAGTCCATTGAAAATTCCAGGTTCAGGTTGAAGTTAACATCTGTAAAGTTCTGTTGGTTACGTTAGGTAATTATCTCATGTTTCCCACACAGGTTTCCTTTGGTATTTGGAATTAGCCCCATTGTGCAGACAGGGCGTGCGAATCTGTGTCCTGCACTTGTCTGCTGAAGTGTGTCCTTCTGCAGGCTTTTTAGCCAGTGATAGATTGCATGGCAGTAATGTGCACAGTTCACTGCTGCTTTTAACTGCTTTTCCCAAGGACCAGCTTAACTTGGCCATGTGACAGAGATTGCCAGAGTGGAGAGGGAAATGCTTTCTATCCCTTTTGATATGTGAGCAGTTGGCTAGTGAGCTTTCTTTGTCCCTAGCAGCCTGTCTCCTTGCTTTGGTAATGTGTTTCATTCGTCGCTGTTGAAACTCAAAGAGAAGGTTGGATATTCCCCGGTGGCCTTACTATTTTTTTTTCCTGCTATTCCTTAAAAGATCTGCTGATTTATGAGAGAGATGTTTAAAATCTCTCCATTTGTTTTCTCCATAAGTTATGCAAATAAAGCAATGCTTTTGCCTAACCAAAGCTGGGGCTGCATCAAGTGCATTCATATCACAGCAAACATTTCAAATTAATGTAGTGAAGATCTGAGAGGCTAACAGAATGTAATATAAACTTTGCAGTAAATATTCTGTATGGCATAAAGTTTATACATGCTAAAAATAGTCATCTTCAATATCAAGTTATCTTGGTGCTGATAAAGTTACAATGAGAAATGCCTTTGAGAAATACGAACGGAAGCTTTATCTGCAGCCAGTAATATGCAGGAAAACAGAACTAGTTTTCCTAGTGAAAGCCTTACAAACTGTGTCATAAGCACATAGTAGTTTAAATTAAAAAAAAAAGGCAAAAAAAAAAAAAGCTCTTGTTTCTTTTTTTTTGTTTGTTTCCCTTCTTTTTATTCCAGTACGTGTTGGCTTTTGAGTATGGTCCCTTTTGTCCTCCAATAAAACCTTGAGAGGAAGATGGAATTCATGAACTCCAGGCTTGCAGTAATTAATTTCAGATGACAATCCTGTTGTTGGGCAGTTTTGCATAAAAAGGGCAGTTCAGGTTTTTAAACTCTTGCAGGGGCTTCTTCCTGATAGAATCATAAAACAGGGTTGGAAAGGACCTTAAGATCATCTAGTTCCAATCCCCCTGCCAGGGGCAGGGACACCTCACACTAAACCATGCCACCAAAGGCTATGTCCAGCCTAGCCTTGAACACCACCAGCAATGGAGCATTCAGAACTTCTCTGGGCAGCCCATTCCAGTGCCTCACCACCCTTACAGTAAAGAACTTCCTTTTTATTCCAATCTAAACTTCCCCTTTTTAAGTTTTAACCTGTTAGCCTTTGTCCTGTCACTACAGTCCCAAATGAAGAGTGTCCCTCCTCAGCATCCATACAGGCCCTGTTCAGATACTGCAGGGCGGCTACGGCAGCAGTTTATAACTTTCTGTTCAGTTGTATACATATCCTCATACATACACAGAAGAAAGGTTGCGATTTCAAGTTAGCTTCTAACAGTTCACTGATGGATGCTGTTTCATTCACATCAGGAAACTAGTTTAATTTTTTTTCTTTTAACACTGTCCTTAACAGCTTGTTTTACATGAGCACAGTATTAATTATGGCCCTAAAAACAACAGCAAATATTTCAAACAGTAACTCACTTGGCATTACAACAAAGCTTTCTATCCTTGAGTCATCTCAAGTCTCTGACGTTGATTTCATGAGCCTGTCGTTTCAAATCTTGATGAATGGAGTTTGAAAGCACAAGCCATTATACTATTGAGTTGTTCATCCTAAGAATTAAGTCTTTTTCTCAACAACTCTCTGAATCCTTGTCCCTTTTTATTGAACCAAGCTCCACTCCAGCAAAACAAATCTTTCAGGCAGCATCATAGTAAAAAAAAGATTTATCAATTCATGTAATAAAAATGACTTAAGTAAAACAAGGTGTTAATTATCATGTGAATATAGTGACTCTCCTTAGTCACAACTCTTATTGAGAAGATTGTTGTAAGATAAACAGTAGTTTTATAAAGGTAATACAGTCTGTCTTACTGATAAGGCAAGCTGTGGCCTCAGGGAAACAGCATACATTCCAGCATATTTCAGGAAATTTCATAAATTTTAGCATATCTCACATCTCAGACATGTCTGCTTCTCAGGATGGGACTTTGTTATAAAGGAAATGTATTTTTGGTTTTCCCTGAAAACACATGGCTTTGTCTCTTAGGTAAATTATAT